>JAXQQM020078296.1:0-161159 GCA_034641835.2 Pinus albicaulis | reverse complement strand
TAGGGGTCCAATGCTGTGATACAAAGTAAACAAGATAATCAAGCTCCACACCCAACAATCTCCCACTTGGAGACTGATTGTAGCAACTCCATCGCTGCTTCATTTGCTGGACAATGACTCCTCTTTGGACATGGTTGTTCCTCATATTCATCGTCATCCTTGAAGACCAATTGAAACTGAGCATGTTCTCAGTTTCTCCCTGGTTACAACTTTTGTTAGCATATCTGCAGGATTCTGGCTAGTGTGTATCTTTTCCAGCTTCAACTCTCCATCATCCAATACTGACCGTATGAAATGGTACTTGAGATGTATGTGTTTAGTCCTGGAATGAAATGCTGAGTTCTTTGCAAGATGAATAGCACTTTGGCTATCACTGTATAGTGTGCCCATATCATGCTTCTTACCCAATTCATCCATAAACCTTTGTAACCAAATCATTTTTTTACTAGCCTCTGTAGCAGCAACATACTCGGCTTCTGTTGTTGAAAGTGCAACAACACTTTGGATTTTTGAAACCCAACTGACAGTTGTTCCACCTACAGTAAATACATATCCTGTAGTGCTCCTCCTGTTATCTCTGTCACCTGCCATATCCGCATCAACATATCCCTGTAGAGCAATGTTTGAACCACCAAAGCATAATGCTTGATTTGTGGTACCTCTCAAATATCTGAGAATCCATTTTACTACCATCCAATGTTCTTTTCCTAGATTATTCATGTACCTTCTTACAACTCCCACTGCATGTGCAATATCAGGCCTTGTGCAAACCATTGCATACATTAAGCTTCCAACTGCTGATGCATATGGAACTTTAGACATATATTCCATTTCTTCATGGGTCTTGGGGCACATATCCTTACTAAGTTTGAAATGGCTAGCAAAAGGTGTACTAACTGGTTTTTCATTCAGCATATTAAATCTTTTCAACACCTTTTCTATGTACTCATTCTGAGACAGTGTTAATTTGCGATTTTTCCTGTCTCTAGTTATCCTCATACCAAGGATTTGTTTTGCAGCTCCCAAATCCTTCATTGCAAAGGAATTTTCCAATTTTCTTTTGAGCACATTATTTCCTGCATGTTAGATCCTGCAACAAGCATGTCATCTACATACAATAACAATATAATATAGCTGCCATCATTTTGCCTTTTTAGATAAACACAATGATCAGAATGACATCTAGTATAACCTTGTTCAGACATAAACTTGTCAAATTTTAGATACCACTGCCTTGGAGCCTGTTTTAAGCCATACAAGCTCTTCTTTAACCTGCACACCAAATTTTCTTTCCCTTTTACCTCATATCCTTCTGGTTGCTGCATGTATATCTCTTCCTCCAAATCTCCATGGAGAAATGCTGTCTTTACATCTAACTGTTCAAGATGTAAATCTTCCGCTGCTACAAGACTTAAGATAGTTATGATTGAAGTCATCTTAACAACAGGAGAAAATATTTCATCAAAATCAATACCTTTCTTCTATGCAAACCCCTTCACCACAAGTCTAGCTTTGTACCTCTGTTTTCCTCCATCTTCTTCCTTCAGCCTGTAAACCCATTTATTTTGCAATGTAGTTTTACCTGCAGGCAACCTGACTAAGTCCCAAGTCTGGTTATGCATTAAGCAGTCCATCTCTTCTTCCATGGCTAGCTCCCACTTCTTCCTGCTTTCAACCTGCATTGCTTCTTCATAACATTCAGGTTCACCAGAATCAGTCAACAATAAATAATATAATGAAGGAGAGTATCTTTCAGGGGGTCTACTTATCCTGGTAGATCTTCTAACACCACTTTCAGGTGTTTGAGGTGCCTGTTGCTGTTGTGGTGGTTGCTGCTGCTATGGTTGTTGATTATTATTATTTTCAGGCACCTTTACTTTTTCAGTTATCTCATCAAGAACTGTGTATTCCTTGCTTTCTTTTTTCTGTTTCTTTTCCTGCAACTGATTCTTATACAAGACCTTTTCATTGAATATTACATCTCTGCTCCTAATGATTTTGTGATTTTCATAATCATATAAGCGATAACCAAAATCATTAACACCATATCCAATAAAGGCACATTTCTTTGATTTTGCCTCAAGCTTTGTTCTATTTTCTTTATTAATATGGACAAAGGCCTCAAAACCAAAAGGCTTTAAAAAAGAGTAGTTTACCCTTTTGCCTGTCCATGCTTCCTTCCGGGGAATACTGGCCGCCTCATCCAAGGAACTTGAAGTGATGGTGACAAGCATTAGCTCCGAAAAACACCTTGTATTTTACCTAAGCTAGGGGGTTTCAAGTTTTGAAGAAATATTAAATTTCATGTAAATATTAATATTGTTTTGAGTGATTAATTATGAGAATTTGTAAATGTGAGAGAAATTAGTTTCTAGATTATTTAGAATTAATGATGGAGCCTAAGTTGGAATTAGTTTCTAAGTTTTAGGGATAAAAATCTATCTTTTAGGGATGTTGAGAGATTTAGGGATTTGTTGAGATATTAAGGGGATTGAGCATTTAATTAGATCATTTTTAAAATTGTATAAATAGGAGGGGGTTTTGAGAGAAAAACACATTGAGATTGTGAGATAGTGTGAGATTGAGAGTAGGCTTGAACAGCAAGGTTGTAAGCCTTCAACAATTGTAAAGGGCCACAGAATTGAAATATCTAGCCAACAAAAGTTTGTAAGTCATTTTTTTGTTTCAGTTTATATACATTGATTGATTGTGGAAGTTATATTTATTTCTGGTTAACTGTATATATATGATTGAGGTATCGATTGTTGGAAAGATCGACCAAAGGAAACCTGCAATAAAAGAAATTGTGAGATCAATTTATGTGTCCAAGCTAAAAGGATTGATATTAATATAACAATTGTTATCTGTGCATGAGCTTATGAATGGTTGTGTTATATCGATCTGAATTTGATTAATAGAAAATGAAAAGAGAAGAGCACCAACATTTTAATACATTTTAAGTCTGCAGTTTTGGTGTGAAATCCTGTACGCAAAACTCTATTATGTCAGGCTTGTGTAATCCTGAGTGATCGATAGCAGAAATTTCTATTCGTTAGTGCGTTGAGAGCGTTGTTGTGTTGAATGGTAAAGGAGTATATATATATTGAAACGTGAATGGGTTCAAAAGACAGTTGAATATGTTTACCCGTTATGATAGATGCCGTAGTACGATTGCAGAAACAGTCTTTGGCAAATGCGTGAAGCAGCAAGATATAATCTTATGCATAACTGAATTCAATGTTTGGGTTTTGTGAGTTTAACTACAGGAACAAGGAGTGATGGAGTGCGCCTACATCGTAAATGTATTAATGTTGACTGTCAAATGCTGAAAGAACAATAATGCGTTGAATTCATAGTCCAAATGGGTTGCAGAAGACTGAATGCCAAGTTAATGAATGCCGGAAGGGCGTTTTAAAGGAACTCAACAGCGCAGAATGGAATCCACACTTGGTCAAATGTGCAGAGGTTATAGTTATTGTTGAGTGCTGTATGAAAGATGCAGACCTCTGGAAATTGTTTAAACACTGTGTTAACTTTGGAGAAAGACGCAAATTCAGAGAGCATGCTGAGCAGAACGGTAAATGCGTTGAAAAGTCAGTAATATGTTTCACTGAAATGATTGAATTGTTTGAATTTCGAGACAGGTAAAAGCAAATAGTGGGCACACACTGCATGCAGGGTCGATATTTTGAGAAATCGCTGAACATTCAATTGTTGAATTAATATCGAGTTTTATAGAGTTTGAATCATGGCACGAGGAGATTATGCAAGCGCCAAAAACTAGCGCTATGAGTTGAAAGACTATGGTGTGTAACAAATGTTGAATCACATTTCCAGTGATCAATTGAGAAGGTAAGTTAAGTTGTTAGGTTCGAGATTTAAATCTGGTTTTAGTTTGTGTGACTTGAATGAGATTTTAGATTGGTTGTATTTTGAATCATTGGGTTTTATTGAATCCTTGGTTGAATGGCTATAAACTGTGTATGAAACTAAACATTAATTGACATTCAAATTGGGTTTGACAATGGAATGTATGATTCCATACAATTTGGGGTTTGAATAAATAATGTTAAAAAAAAACCCAAGGGCGCATTTGACTTTTGATTGAATCCAACACATGCAGGAAGAAATTGTGATGGTGTATAAACACATGAGAATGTTGGTGCTGAATGAATGAAGGTTTTAGAAGGCATTGGTATGGTTTAATGAAGCATTTGAATATGGATTGATAAACGATTTGATGTTGAGACATGATTATTGTGAAATGGTTTTAAACCATATGTTTGGAAAAAGCTTCCACACGAAGTTTCTAATTTTGGATTGAAGAGTTGAGATTGCCAGGTTTGAGTTTTATTGGAGCAATAATTGAGATGCATTCTTATATGCATGGATGATGAAGATCCTGGGTATTTCAGGCCCTGCCGGCATCAATTTTTGGTATCAGAGCTTGGCTCTGTTGAAATGAAAGATGTTTTTTTGTTTTTCTGAATGAGTACAAGAAAGTTCTGTTGAAAACTAAAATGTATTTTTGAATGTGTGATGAATGACTGAAAGGAAGATCAGATTTTAAATCTGATATGCAGCATAGACAAGGGCAGTGAACAGGATTGCAGAAGTGAAAGGAGGACAAGATCCCGCAAGATCTTAAGGTGAGATGATTTTTCTGATTTGAAATTTATGAATTGAAGTTTATGGTTGCAAATAAGATGATGGCAGTGAACCTGACATTCAGTGAAAGACTGGATAGGGAGGACAATTGCAGTGTCCTGAAGAAGAAGGTGAGTTGAAGAGATAGCCCAGAGAGAGAGCAGAGGAAAGTGCTCAAAAGGTTCCAGAGGCAGTGAACCAAGTACTTACCAAAAGACTGAGTGAGGAGAGCTTGGTGAGGTAAGTGGCAGCAGAAGAGATTGCTGTCGTAGAGGCTAGTACAACTCATGGTGAGTGAGAAACTCATGGAGAAGATGATCATGGAGGATCAGAGAAGAGGTTCAGAGGAATGCCACAGAGATGAGATGACTGCAGAAGTTCGAGAAAGAGAGATTGCAGTAATGAAAGTGCAATTGCAGGTACTAGAAGAATGGTTGCAAGAGCAGGAAGATCAGAATAGAAAATGGCTCTTTCCACTGAAGGGAAAGAGAGTGATTTGGCGACAATTGCAGAGGAGGTTGAGGCAAATTGTGATTGCCTTGTTGAAAAAGGAACTTAGAGTTCTTGAGCCAGAGATGGAATTTGAAGATTCCACACACAGATTTGTTCAGAAGGATGTGTTGGAGGAAGCAGTCAAGACTGAAAAGTCTTGTGGTTTTAAAACTGACAAGTTGTGTATGTTTGCAGGTACAGTACAGGGAGATGAACAAGCTTTAGAGTTTGTTCAAGAAGAGGTGAATCTGAAGGCTGTTCAGATCGATGATGAGATGGCAAGATCTCAGAAGGAGATGAAGACGAAGGAGTCTAATCAGGATGTTGGTACAGAAAGAGAAGGACTAGCTGATGATGAGTCAAGAGCTGGTGAAGGTATGGAAAATTATGTAAAGTTTCCGAGTTCTACTCCTAATGAAATTGTTGAGTTGTATAGGAAACTAGATCTTCAAAGAAGAGAATTGGAGAGACAGAGGACTTATGTGCAGGATAATTTGCTGAGGAAGCAAGGCAAGAAAGTTTTCATGAAGGACAGTCATGAAGCAGATGATGGTAAGAAGGCGAGACTAGCTGACAGTCTCATGATGAATGAAAATCAGCATACTGATGTGCTGACAGAGGAGTCGGAAAGAAACTCAGAGCAGCATACTGAAGTGTTGCCAGAGAAAACTGAGGAGAAAACCAATGAAGTTTGTCTAAGTCCTGAAGAAGACTTGGAGCTGCAGAGAGAAAACTTGATGACTGAATCTACAAGTGAGACCGTTGGGTCTTGTGATTTTGATGCTGACAAATTGATTGTGTTTACAGGTGATGTAGAAGACAGTCCATCATTTGGAATTGTCTTGGAAGGAGAAGAACAGTTGCAGGAAGAGGATGAGACAGTCATGTCTCATATGCAGAAATTTGTTACCATAGGTGACAAGAAAGAGTTGGCTTGTCTGTATAGCCAAGAGAAGACTGGTGTACAAAATTTTGGAACTGCTACAGTGACAGAGGGTGAAGCTACAGTGTTTGCAAAACTTGATGATGATGGACAATTTCTGAAGATTGTCGAAGGGGAAGATGGAGATTATGCTGGAGTTAATTTGCAGCATGTTGATGAAATGCTGAAATGTTTGCTGGAGACATTTGAACCAGAGAAAAAAGTTGCAGATGAGATTACAGATGATGAGCAAAGGAATGTTGCAGAGGGACAGGAAGTTTGGGAGGCCGCAACATGTGGAGCAAAATCCATAGTGACAGCTAGAGCAACATGTTTTATTGAAGATGCTGGAAACAATCAGCAGACAGAGGACATACTGGACAGAGAAATTGAGTTGATAAGGAGGTTAATGATAAAAACATCCCAGAGAAAGACAGCAGCAAGAAAGAAAAGGAGAGACAACAAGAGAAAGACTGTAGCAGACTTGGAAGGCAGAGCAAGTGGAGCACTACAACAAAAAATATGGAAACCTGGAGGACAACAGCAGATAACAACAGCAGTAAAGCAATTGACAAGCAAGGAAAGATTACAAAATAAAATTTGGGATCCAGGAGGAAATAATTATCCAGACTTATGACCAGGTGGTCATGAATTTTCTTACATGGGAAGTCTGATGCAGGAGCATTAGCTCCGAAAAACACTTTGTATTTTACCTAAGCTAGGGGGTTTCATGTTTTGAAGAAATATTAAATTTTGAGTGATTAATTATATTTTAATTGATTATTTGTGAGAATTTGTAAATATGAGAGAGATTAGTTTCTAGATTATTTAGAATTAATGATGGAGCCTAAGTTGGAATTAGTTTCTAAGTCTTAGGGATAAGAATCTATCTTTTAGGGATGTTGAGAGATTTAGGGATTTGTTGAGATATTAAGGGGATTGAGCATTTAATTAGATAATTTTTAAAATTATATAAATAGGAGGGGGTTTTGAGAGAAAAACACATTGAGATTGTGAGAGAGTGTGAGATTGAGAGTAGGCTTGAACAGCAAGGTTGTAAGCCTTCAACAATTGTAAAGGGCCACAGAATTGAAATATCTGGCCAGCAAAAGCTTGTAAGTCATTGTTTTGTTTCAGTTTATATACATTGATTGATTGTGGAAGTTATATTTATTTCTGGTTAACTGTATAGATATGATTGAGGTATCGATTGTTGGAAAGATCGACCAAAGGAAACCTGCAATAAAAGAAATTGTGAAATCGATTTATGTGTCCAAGCTAAAAGGATTGATATTAATATAAAAATTGTTATTTTTGCATGAGATTATGAATGGTTGTGTTATATCGATCTGAATTTGATTAATAGAAAATGAAAAGAGAAGAGCACCAGCATTTTAATATATTTTAAGTCTGCAGTTTTGGTGTGAAATCTTGTACGCAAAACTCTATTATGTCAGGCTTGTGTAATCCTGAGTGATCGATAGCAGAAATTGCTATTCGTTAGTGCGTTGAGAGCGCTGTTGCATTGAATGGTAAAGGAGTATATATATATTGAAACGTGAATGGGTTCAAAAGACAATTGAATATGTTTACCCTGTTATGATAGATGCCGTAGTCCGATTGCAGAAACAGTCTTTGGCAAATGTGTGAAGCAACAAGATATAATCTTATGCATAACTGAATTCAATGTTTGGGTTTTGTGAGTTTAATTACAGGAACAAGGAGTGATGGAGTGCGCCTACAGCGTAAATGTATTAATGTTGAACGTCAAATGCTGAAAGAACAGTAATGCATTGAATTCACAGTCCAAATGGGTTGCAGAAGACTGAATGCCGAGTTAATGAATGCCGGAAGGGCGTTTTAAAGGAACTCAACAGCTCAGAATGGAATCCACACTTGGTCAAATGTGTAGAGGTTATAGTTATTGTTGAGTGCTGTATGAAAGATGCAGACCTCTGGAAATTGTTTAAACACTGTGTTAACTTTGGAGAAAGACGCAAAGTCAGAGAGCATGCTGAGCAGAACGGTAAATGTGTTGAAAGGTCAGTAATATGTTTCACTAAAATGATTGAATTGTTTGAATTTCGAGATAGGTAAAAGCGAATAGTGGGCACACACTGCATGCAGGGTCGATATTGTGAGAAATCGCTGAACATTCAATTGTTGAATTAATATCGAGTTTTATAGAGTTTGAATCATGGCACGAGGAGATTATGCAAGCGCCAAAAACTAGCGCTATGAGTTGAAAGACTATGGTGTGTAACAAATGTTGAATCACATTGCCAGTGATCAATTGAGAAGGTAAGTTAAGTTGCCAGGTTCGAGATTTAAATCTGGTTTGAGTTTGTGTGACTTGAATGAGATTTTAGATTGGTTGTATTTTGAATCATTGGGTTTTATTGAATCCTTGGTTGAATGGCTATAAACTGTGTATGAAACTAAACATTAATTGACATTCAAATTGGGTTTGACAATGGAATGTATGATTCCATACAATTGGGGGTTTGAATAAATAATGTTAAAAAAAAACCCAAGGGCGCATTTGACTTTTGATTGAATCCAGCACATGCAGGAAGAAATTGTGATGGTGTATAAACACATGAGAATGTTGGTGCTGAAATGAATGAAGGTTTTAGAAGGCATTGGTATGGTTTAATGAAGCATTTGAATATGGATTGATAAACAATTTGATGTTGAGACATGATTATTGTGAAATGGTTTTAAACCATATGTTTGGAAAAATCTTCCACACGAAGTTTCTAATTTTGGATTGAAGAGTTGAGATTGCCAGATTTGAGTTTTATTGGGGCAATAGTTGAGATGCATTCTTATATGCATGGATGATGAAGATCCTGGGTATTGCAGGCCCTGCCGGCATCAGGTCGTAAGGTCGAAAAACTCTGGAATTAATAGATTTGCGACCCAGCGACCTGCATTAATTGCCCACACGTGCGACCTTCTATATAAGGGAGGTCGCCAGGTTGCATTTTACACATTCAGCGATTTGAAATAAAACGCCTCTGACAGCTCGACTGGTGCGATTTTCCCGAGTAAGTTGCCATTTCCTCCTACTTTTTCCATTATGAGCATTTCTTGCCAAACCCGTGTCCCCTTAAGCCTTTAAATTTCCCTTTGTCTGAGATTTTATATTTTTTGAGTGTTTTGTGAATCTGCTTTCTCCACAAATGTCCAACCTCACCACACTTCTGTTTCAAACTCTCTTAGCCTTGTCCCTTGCTCTTAAAACCATTCCTCAGCTCTGCCTGGACCCAGATAGCTTATAAATTATCAAGAGGAGGGAGAAAAGAAAACTCACGGCCGCGAGCACGCAAAACCCCCCCGGCAAGCCTTATCGCGACCTGCGACCTAGCGACCTAGTCGCGAGGTCGCAAAGTCGCATTTTTCCCAGATTTCTGGAATCTGTGACCCAGTGACCCAGCGATCTAGTCGCGAGGTTGCAAGGTCGCATTTTCCAATTTTTTCGGAGAGTTGCGACCCAGCGACCCAGCGACCTGGTCGCGAGGTCGCAAGGTCGCGCCTAGACCTTTTCTTGCAATCCGCGACCCTACGACCCAGTAAACTAGTAACCCAGTTTTACATGTGTTTCAGCTAAATTTCATCACTAAACTGTAACTGGTTTTATATCATCATGTCGTTCTTATCTTGGGATTCCTTTATGAATTTGACAGGTGAACTTCAAGAAGACATAGAGTGCATACCTTTTTTATCAGATTCTAGTGACATGGCGCCCCCGCTATCCCGGAAGAAGGACAAGAAAGTAGTGGAAGAAATTGATGAGCTGGACGTGGTGTCCCCACCCCCAATATACAGGGATACACTATGTACATTTGCAAAAGAAGACAGTATGCGATGGTACCAAATGTATCACGAGTTCGCCATACCGGAAGAGGAATTTCCAGAAGATCTCCCAGACCGGGAAGTATACTTGGCAGTCAAGAAGTCCAAACTACATCTGGCAAGGGCGCATCCATCCATATTTCCATGTCCAGAGGTTATAGATTGGATTATACAAAATATGGATCCCAAGAAGTTTGTGATCCGAGACAGCGAAGGCAGGGCTTTCGCTACGCTCGTAGGCACGGATGCTCACCTCTACTACTCGTTGCCTCGCCCAGATGAGCATTTCACTCCAGAATGGGCTACCGCTCACATTTTTCTGATAGTTGATACTATTAGACAATGGTGGGAGGAGCCCGAGAAGTTTAAGGTCAAGAAAGACCAAGAATATCCGGTGGCTAGCCTAAGAAAGGTTTATAAATTGGTTGCCGCCATGCTTTGCAAGTTTTACGGGTGCCCGGATTGCTCCACTTTCAGCAGTAGTTGGGCTACCATCATGGAGTATGTGACAACACATGGTACCCGTTTCAACTGGGCCGGCATATTGATGACTTCGATGCAGACCAACTTGAACGCGGCATTGGCCCCAGATGAAGGAATGCCTGTAGAATTTTACATGGCCTCTTACCTACTGGATGTTGTCTGCGCAAGAGTACACTTTGAGGGATGGGCACACAACTGGGATTCCGAGAAGTCGCGTGCAATTCATCTGCAAATCAGGGTATTTTGGGAGTCCAAATACAAACAGGATATAGATTAGATCTCCCAAGTATTTATCCCCTCTCTATATAGACACTTATTTGGCGGGCCAAGGAGACTCTAGTCAAAGTGGCACACTGGTTCCCTTTCCCCGGATATACCTTCATCCGAGTCTTTGGAACTTACAGGGCACCACATGCTATGCCTCGCTTTGTTACAGAAAAAATGCTCATTCAGGAGGTATGTTTCCAAATGTCTCAAGGTTTCTCCAGCGTCCTATCTAAAGGCAAAAAGAAGCCATGGCCCACGCTACCCCTCACCATTGGCGCATGCACAGTTAAAGACTTCAGGGAAGTAGCAGCAGAGGGAGAAGCAATGAAAATTTATCAGCTTGGGGCGCTAGAACACCGTACATATGACACGGAGAGAATAGTTCCTGAACACTGCCTGAAAGCTAAATTCAAGTGGACTTATCAGCATATTGAGCGCCCGGCAGAAGATGAGAGAAGGAACTGGTATAACGCTGAGAGACAATTTGCTCCGGGAGTAGACGTGGGCCAAGAAGATCCAGATGATCAGAGCCTAGAAGACAAAATTCATCAGTTAGGAGGTTCCTCTTCCTCTTTACCCAAGAAATCTCGGACCAACACAGGGCTTACTACATCTATCCAACAGGATTTTTCTTTTTGGGAACTCAAGAGCTACATAGCATTGTATTGAAAGATTATACTCTTGTACATATGAATACAGATTCTTGTCAACACACCCTATGGTTATGATGTGTTTTGCTGTGCGAACACTGTGTGTATTCCTTGTACAGTTTTAGAACATCCTATGATTAATGAAACTGCACTTTTCATGTCATCATTTATGCGTCACAGCTATCTGTGTTGTATTAATGATGTTCAATTTATCATTTGCTCTATTAATGAATGTTAATGAACTATTTTGTTAGCATTTCATTTTATCTTTCAAAAGTAAAAGGATATCTCATCATGAAGAACTATTTCTTTTGTGGTCAGACTACCATATAAGCATTACCCCCAAAGATGTGTTGCTAATGGCATCTCCTGAGGTGTACATGCTTTATTTATAATCTTGCTACGCATAGTGTTTGATTCATGTTTAACGCATCAATATTGTATTTTGTATCATGTGAATAAGTGTATGTCTGCAAGTTCAAACAGTTACTTTTGAGATCTAAGGGAAGGCGTCTTAAGCGGTAGCCAGACCCACACCCCGGACGGGATCCCTACTCCAAACGGTTCAAGGTCTAATTGGGACTTTCTACCGAGGAGATCCCCTACTGTTGGCCGGACAAATTTTCCCGTCAACAGATTTGGCGCTAGAAGGAGGGCCTGATGGCAGCCTCCCAGCATACAACGAACTTTCCATCACAAAATCCCCAAGGGGAGGTCATAAACAATGAAATTGTTCCTCCTCCTCTGGAAGATATTCCAGAGAGGGAGACTCGATATTATGAAATCACCAGGGCGCAGTTGAGAGCCTTGCACCCAGCTGCCCGCGATCTTATCAGAAACTTACGATTTACTCCAATCATGGAATACCTTGCCCACACTAGAACCCCTCTTGAGAACATCACTCGGAATGGTTCCCTTGCAAGTACCATACCCGAGCTCGTAAATCTCATGTTGGAAGACCTCGGCCATGCTGTTGAGGAAGATGACCCGATTCTCCAAGAGGGCGAAGAATTTGGCGACACCGAACCTTTCCCCGACTCCCAGCCTAACCAGACTCGGCAAAACAACAACTAGGAACACCCCCCACCCAGGGATGGTGAGGAAGAGAGAGGCCGAGGAAATGTAGATGGGGGAAATAGGGCTCGTAGAAATGAAGGAGAAAGGAATAGAGCTCGCAGGAATGAAGAAGAAGGAAATAGAGGCCAAGGGGCCGGAGGTAGAGGAGATAGGGGCCGAGGCCAAGGAAACCAAGCTCACAACCGTCACCCAAACCCAATGAGGCCTCCTGTCCACAACTTGGGATATATTAGAGATTTTCTTCACCGTGGGAGACACCAAGATGAACACTCCCATCATGAGTCAGAAGCATCGGTCTCAGGTTCGGGAGGTGAATCTGAACATGAGTTTAGGCAACACCAGCGGGCTAGGAGAGTGCAACCCCTAGCCTGGATGGCTCAATCCCCATTAAATATTTTAGGCCCACTCCACGATCTTCCTAGGCATCCGGAGAAACACCTCCCCAAGTTTGACCCTGAGAAAGGCACCTTAGCTGAAGATCATATTAGCAGCTTCTATTTGTCTCTGCAAATCATGAGAGTCTCGTCCGATGATGTCGCATGTCGACTGTTTCCCCATACTCTCGAAAACAAAGCGGCCACATGGTACCGCTCTCTCCCCAGTGCCTCTATCACTTCATGGGACCAATTCCGTCGCGTATTCCTGCAGAATTTTTCAGAAGATAAAACTCCGTCCATGCTTCTCATGGAATTGAGCACTATCAAGTGTCATAAAAAGGAGAAGGTTAAGGATTTCAACCAGCGCTTCGCTACCATACTGCAGAAGTCTCCCCCGAACCTGGCGTTGGATGACTCAATCACCATTGACTACTATACCAAGGCTCTCCCTAGAGACATTTCCATTTTCGTCAAACGTGAAGCCCGCACTACCCTTACGGCCAATTACGAGGCTGCTCTCACTGTGGAGAAAGACATGCTTTCGATAGGATCCATCGATCACGAAGGGAGAGATGATCACAAGCCTAACACCAAAAGGGGTCAGTCCTCCACTCCTAAGACCACCGATAGGGATAAAGATGCGTTTGATTTTGAAAGCATGGCAAAAACCCTCAAGCTCTTAACGAATGAAGTCACTGACCTAAGGAGAAAGAGCACAGAATCCACAACTAGCACTAAACCACCCAAACCTTTCTTCAGAAAAATTAATCCCAACACTAACAGACCTCCGTCGAACTCGAATACTGCTCTAAATGTGGAAGAGATAGGGAAAGATAATTTCTGTCCTTTCCATCAAGCTGCCCACTCTGAGAAAACGTGCCCTCAATGGATTGGCAGCATGAAAGTAGTAGTTAACCAAATTTTAGATGACCAAACTCCAGGGGATGTGACGGAGGATGATATTTCAGATCACGACGAGGATCTGCCTTCGAACGAAGAACCAGGATCCTCCATCCTTGCTTTTGACGTAATCTGAGGTGGGGACAACCTTACCTCCATTGATATCAATATGGCAGATACTCCCAAAGACCAGACCGTGTGGAATTATAGTCTAAGGATCAAAGGACCTGTTCCCGAGCAATCCTATGAAGACAAGAAGAGGGCTTTCCTAAGGAAAATTCTGCCCCCAGTAAACGAAAAAAAATCTGCTCCGGAGAAGCCCGCCAACAACATTACCCGAGCAAGTCAAAAGGGCAAGCTCCCGACAGAATCCTCAAAGACCTCTACCGAGCCTAGCCCTCAACCAGAATCTAGCTATAACATTGTTGAGGATATGAAGAAAACAAGAGAAAACATTTCTCTCTACGAGATGGCCCGCATTACTAACCAAAAGGAGCTCATTCTAAAGGCTTTCGCAAATACTTCAGCTATGAAGACTGTGAGCAACACATCTGCGCAAGCCGGTCCAGATGTACAGTCCATAGTAAACGCCATCAATACCAACTCAAGAGGATCCACACCTCCTTTCCTTTTGTCCTTCGATATTTTTAACTTCAATGTCCACAACTGTCTAGTTGACTCCTGTGCCTCAACAAACGTCATGCCCCTATCTGTCTGTAAGAAGCTAAACATTCGCCCGGAGAAGACTGACGCAAAGATCATACAGCTTGACAGATCACAAGTGCCAGCCGTAGGAGAGTTGAAAAATGTCATCATCCACCTGTCGTCAGACTCTAGGGTCCATCAATGCATTGACATTGTGATTGTCGACATCCCTGAAGCATATGACCTATTGCTTAGCAGGGACTGGTCCAGCAAGTTGCAAGGCTATTTCGCCACCGACTGGTCCCACTTTTGGCTTCCTTACAAGGGGCGGAACAATCAAATCAGGGTCGAAAGTGAACCATACATGAAACACATCGTGACTGATTTGGATTCCGTCAATGAACCCATCAGCTTTGCCCAGGAGGAACTTGGCATGTGTTTTCTGGAAGCTATATTTGGATGTTACCAACCCCCTCAGTCTTCCGTTGGTCCCGAGGTCCAATCTGAACTAGCACTAGTCGCGGAGGAACAAGTCACCCCTGTCTCACCAACAACAGAAATCCCTCCGCAACCTATTACCCTGAAGGAGCCGGAAAGTGACCTGTGGACCTTGTATTATGACGGTTCCAAGACTCATGACAGAGCTGGCACGGGTTGCATATTGCTTGACCCTCACAAGAATAAGTTCTTAATCTCATGCCGGTTAGAGTTCCAGTGCACCAACAACACTGCTGAGTACGAGGCATTAATCCTCAGACTTAAGAAGGCACTAGATTTGAAGGTAAAATGTTTACAGGTAATTGGAGATTCTGAAATTATCACTCGCCAGGTACGCAACACTATTCACTGTTTATCTCCACATTTAAAGGCGTATCAACAAGAGGTATGGCGATTGATTTCTGCTTTTGATGCATTTGGAATTAAATCTGTTCTTAGAATGCACAGTGCAGCAGTTGATACTCTGGCTAATGCTGCTGCTAGATTTACCCCCTTAAGGGACGGTTTTTCTATTGAAGTTGTATATAGACCCTCTGTGCCAGACAACATTTCTAATCTACTCATTTTTAATGATGATCAATAGATTTTGGACTTTATGTGCAATGCTGAAGTATTCAAGGATGCGACGATAGACGAGGAGGAGCATGAGCATGCTTTACAGAGAGAGCATGATGAACACAAAGAGAACACTATGCCCAAGGGGGTGGTGTCATTAGAAAAGCTCTTTGATCTACAAATCCGATTCCGCAGGCCTCCGAACACCAAAGTGCAAAGTTCCATATTGGCACATCGACAAGTGAACTTGGGATCAGATGAGAACCCAAAGTTCGTTAATCTCGGCAAAAACTGTAGTGATGAGGAGGCGCGGGCCTTCACCCAGTTATTCCAGAAGTATCGCGATATATTTGCTTGGACATATGAAGATCTACGTACATACGATACCCGTATCATTCAACATGTAATACCCGTGAGGGGAGCCGTTAAGCCCTTCCAACAGAAACTCAGAAAATTGCATCCAGCTTTGGAGCCAATGATTCTAAAGGAACTTAAGAAGCTCTTGGATGCACGCATTATTTTAAAAGTTCGTCACTCCACGTGGGTGTCAAATTTGGTACCTGTATGAAAGAAGTCTGGCGAGATCCGCTTGTGTGTAGATTTCCGTAATCTGAATCGGGCCTCAAACAAAGACAACTACCCGGTGCCCCCCATGGAACAAATATTACAAGCTGTGTCTAGATCTGAGATGTTCTCCCTATTAGATGGCTTCTCCGGCTAAACCAGGTGCTGGTAGCTGAACCAGACAGACTGAAAACCACCTTCTGGACAAAATGGGGAACCTTTTCTTTCAGACGCATGCCCTTTGGCTTGATCAATGTAGGGGAAACTTTCCAACGAGCCATGGATATAGCCTTCCGTGGTTTAATAGGGCAGAGCATGGTGGTCTATTTAGACGATGTCACTATGTTTTCAAAACGCAGGGGCGATCATTTATGCCACCTCAAGCAAATCTTCGAGAGGTGCAGAAGGTACGGAATATCGCTCAACCCTAAAAATAGTGTTTTCACTGTGGCAGAGGGAAACTTGCTGGGCCACATTATCACTAAGCAAGGCATTGTGGTTGATCCAGAACGGGCGAAAGCCATTTCTCAGATTCCTCCCCCGAGAAACAATAAAGTGATGCAATCTTTCCTGGGGAAAATCAATTTTGTCTGTAAATTCATCTCAGATTTTGCCCAGATAGTCAGGCCACTACAGGGAATGATTAAAAATAATGTTGTATTCCAATGGAATCCCCCAGAAAGAGAGGCCTTCGATAAAATCAAAAAGACAATAGCTAAAACTCCTTCCCTCCAAAGTCCATATTTTGGTAAAGATTTCATCCTGTACACTTTTGCTTCAGACTCCTCGCTTGCGGCTTTCCTCACGCAGAAAGATGGTAACAACGATGAACGGCCCATTTCTTTCATGAGTACTGTTTTACAAGGAGTTGAGTTGAATTACCTAGAAATCGAGAAATAAGCCTATGCGGTCTACAAGGCGGTAAAAAATTTTAGGCCCTACATCTTGAAAAATCATGTCACGGTTTTTGTGCCACACCCAGTGGTCCGCTCACTTTTCATGCAGCAAGAGCTAGGCGAAAGGCGGGGCAACTGGGTGGCGTGTTTTCAAGAATACGATTTAGAGTTTAAACCAGCACCTACCATTAAAGGACAGGGCTTATGCCAAATGGCCGCGGAGGCTGCAAGCGCTCATGAAATTGAAGAGGAATGTTGGGAACAAGAGATCGACATGTATCAGAGCGACCATGTGCCTCAGCAAAGTAGCCCTTCTTGGTATTCTGACATTTCAAGATATTTGGCCCAAGGCACCATGGACCCTGCTCTTACTGCCCGGCAGAAACGCAAAATAAGACTCAAAGCTGCATCTCACCAACTGATCCAAGGTAATTTGTTCAAGAAACACCACGATGGGGTCCTGTTACGCTGCTTGGAAACCGACGAAGCGCAGAAAATCTTAACTGAGCTGCATGACGGACCAGCTGGAGGTCATTTTGCCGGAGATACTACTGCCCATAAGATAATGCACGCAAGATACTATTGGCCTACTCTTTTTAGAGATGCGCATGCATATGTTCGGAAATGCATTCAGTGCCAGAAGTTTGCCAACCGAGAAGCACGGCCAGCCACCCCCTTACTCTCAGTAGCAGTAGAGGAACCTTTCCAACAGTGGGGTTTGGATGTAATTGGTGAAATCACACCTCACTCTTCTAAACAACATCGGTATATCCTTACAGCTACTGATTACTTCACCAGGTGGGTTGAAGCAACACCTTTACGCCGAATCAATGATCGGGAGGTAATAGAATTCCTCACGCATTCCATCATTACTAGGTTTGGCGTTCCAACTTCTTTAGTTTTCGATAATGCGACTTATTTCTCATCTTTTAAATTATATGATTTTGCGCTGGAAAATGGTATTATTCTGAAACATTCTACAAATTACTATCCCCAGGGAAATGGATTAGCTGAGTCCACTAACAAGAATCTTATCCGCATTATTAAGAAGACCCTGCTATCCTACCAGCGCAACTGGCACAATGCCCTTCACAATGCACTGTGGGCTGACCGTATCACTCCCAAATCCTCTTTAGGCACCTCCCCATTTTTCCTCGTGTATGGAAAAGAAGCTGTTCTCCCTCCTCATCTATCTCTCCTGGCCCTCCAGCTGTCCCAAGAATGTCATGGTACCCCGTGCCCTACCTTGCAGATTCGAATCGACACCTTGCTGAAATTGGAGGAAGAAAGGCAAAAGACCCGGGAAAAGTTTGCCATCCATCAGAGCCGAATCAAAAGATGGTTTGATAAAAAGTACACAAGGAACAAAATTTTTGAATTAGGAGACCTGGTCCTCAAGTGGGATAAAGCCCATGAGGAAAAGGGGAAGCATTCCAAGTTCCAAGCACTTTGGACAGGCCCTTTCCAAATTAATGAGAAGATAGGATCCCACACATTTAGATTGCAAACCCTTGATGGACGAGTCGAGGTCCTCCCGGTAAATGGGCATGACCTCAAACACTATTTCACCTAGCTGCCCTTAGAGGGCTATATTATCCTTGTACGATATTTTCTTCTCTCGTACTTGTTTAAAAAAAATAAAAATAAAAATAAAAATAAAATAAAAATAAATAAAAAAATAAAATATAGTAATAAAATTTTTGAGGAAGGATTTGTTAGAGCCACGCAATTGGCACACTACAACAGGTTCTATGCTGATGGAAAGCCCTTTCTAATAGACTCAAAGGAGGAAAAATATTGCTTGTTCTCTACACCTAAAGGCAGCATATCACCGAACTCGAGGCATCAAGCAGGAAGCTTACCTCGCCAGCCTGAGAGGGTGTCCACAAAAGAAAATGCAGTGTAGGGGTAACTAGACCAGAAGGGAAAAGAGGTACTCTATGCTACGACAGGGTATCTGGGAAAAACCAAAGTCCTCACACCAGACCAGGAACAACCTCTCTGCAAGAAAAATAAGTCGGGATCCCTCATCTGCCCAGGCTAAATTTCCATCTCAAATAAGTGCCACGAGCACATCTAAATAAGTGCCTCAGGCACATTCAAAATAAGTGCAATAGCACGCTAATAAAGGATAAAGGATTGAGAAAGGCTTCCTGCGCAGAGAGGTGATGTAACGACTCCGCCGGGGTATTGACCAGGCTCGCTGGCAGTGGAGCAACGTTCACAATTCCTAGGACGTGACTCCACCGGGACCAAGAGGTTCGCTGGCAGCGGAGAAACATGATGAGGAAAAAAATAATCGTACCAGACCCTGTAGCCGCCTGGATTTCTCCAACCCTTCTAGTCTGGAGACCTGAAGAAATGAATTTGGTTGAACGGCGCCCAAACAGGCCAGCAGATTGAACAACCCAGCAAGGTGCCAAAGATTAGGAAATGTCAACCACAAGGTAAAATAAAACAATCAGCATAGGCCCCTCCCTCCCCCCGCCAAGACTAACCATCAGCAGAGACTCTGAGTTCATCCAGTGAATCGCCATTTGTTTTAGCCCCTACAACACCCTCCAAAAATACCACCATTTCAAATTTTTGGAGCCCCTTAAAACTAAAGAGAAACTATTAAGTCGCCAAGTCGCCAAGTCGCCAAGTCGCAAAGTTAAACTATTGATGAAAACTGCGACCTTGCGACCCCGCGACCCCAGGTCGCAAGGTCGCAAATCTCCAAATTTAATGAAAAGTGCGACCCAACGACCTTGCGACCCCGCGACCCCAGGTCGCCAGGTCGCCAAGTCGCTAGGTCGCAAATATACAATTTTAATGAAAAGTGCGACCCAGCGACCTCGCGACCCCAGGTCGCTAGGTCGCAAGGTCACAAGGTCACAAAAATATGGAATTAATAGATTTGCGACCCATCGACCCACATTAATTTCCCGCACGTGCAACCTTCTATATAAGGGAGGTCGCCAGGTCGCATTTTACACATTCAGCGATTTGAAAGAAAACGCCTCTGACAGCTCGACTAGCGTGATTTTCCCGGGTAAGTTGCCATTTCCTCCTGATTTTTCCATTATGAGCATTTCTTGCCAAACCCATGTCCCCTTAAGCCTTTAAATTTCCCTTTTTCTGAGCTTTTATATTTTTTGAGTGTTTTGTGAATCTTCTTTCTCCATAAATGTCCAACCTCACCACACTTCTGTTTCAAACTCTCATAGCCTTGTCCCTTGCTCTTAAAACCATTCCTCAGCTCTTCCTGGACCCAGATAGTTTATAAATTCTCAATAGGAGGGAGAAAAGAAAACTCACGGCCGCGCGCGCGCAAAACCCCCCCGGCAAGCCTTATCGCGACCTGCGACCTAGCGACCTAGTCGCGACGTCGTAAAGTCGTATTTTTCCCAGATTTCTGGAATCTGCGACCCAGCGACCCAACGACCTAGTCACGAGGTCGCAAGGTCGCATTTTCCAATTTTTTCGAAGAGTTACGACCCAGCGACCCAGTGACCTGGTCGCGAGGTTGCAAGGTCGCGCCTAGACCTTTTCTTGCAATCCGCGACCCTGCGACCCAGTAAACCAGTAACCCAATTTTACATGTGTCTCAGCTAAATTTCATCACTAAACTGTAACTGGTTTTATATCATCATGTCGTTCTTATCTTGGGATTCCTTTATGAATTTGACAGGTGAACTTCAAGAAGACATAGAGTGCATACATGTTTTATCAGATTCTAGTGACATGGCGCCCCCGCTATCCCGGAAGAAGGACAAGCAAGTAGTGGAAGAAATTGATGATCTGGACGTGGTGTCCCCACCCCCAATATACAGGGATACACTATGTACATTTGCAAAAGAAGACAGTATGCGATGGTACCAAGTGTATCACAAGTTCGCCATACCGGAAGAGGAATTTCCAGAAGATCTCCCAGACCAGGAAGTATACTTGGCAGTCAAGAAGTCCAAACTACATCTGGCAGGGGCGCATCCAGCCATATTTCCATGTCCAAAGGTTATAGATTGGATTATGCAAAAGACGGAACCCAAGAATTTTGTGATCCGAGACAGCGAAGGCAGGGCTTTCGCTACGCTCGTAGGCACGGATGCTCACCTCTAATACTCGTTGCCTCGCCCAGATGATACTATTAGACAATGGTGGGAGGAGCCCAAGAAGTTTAAGGTCAAGAAAGACCAAGAATATCCAGTGGCTAGCCTGGGAAAGGTTTATAAATTGGTTGCCGCCATGCTTTGCAGGCTTTACGGGCGCCCGGATTGCTCCACTTTCAACGATAGTTGGGCTACCATCATGGAGTATGTGACAACACATGGTACCCGTTTCAACTGGGCCAGCATATTGATGACTTCGATGTAGACCAACTTGAACACGGCATTGGCCCCAGATGAAGGAATGCCTGCAGAATTTTACATGGCCTCTTACCTACTGGATGTTGTCTACGCAAGAGTACACTTTGAGGGATGGGCACACAACTGGGATTCCGAGCAGTCGCGTGCAATTCATCTGCAAATCAAGGTATTTTGGGAGTCCAAATACAAACAGGATATAGATCAGATCTCCCAAGTATTTATCCCCTCTCTATATAGACACTTATTTGGCCAAGACGCCCCCTGCATGTCTTGGCAAGCCAAGGAGACTCTAGTCAAAGTGGCACACTGGTTCCCTTTCCCCGGATATACCTTCATCCGAGTCTTTGGAACTTACAGGGCACCACATGCTATGCCTCGCTTTTTTACAGACAAAATGCTCATTCAGGAGGTATGCTTCCAAATGTCTCAAGGTTTCTCCAGAGTCCTGTCTAAAGGCAAAAAGAAGTCGTGGCCCACGCTACCCCTCACCATTGGCACGTGCACAGTTAAAGACTTCAGGGAAGTAGCAGCAGAGGGAGAAGCAATGAAAATTTATCAGCTTGGGGCGCTAGAACACCGAACATATGACCCGGAGAGAATAGTTCTTGAACACTGCCTGAAAGCTAAATTCAAGTGGACTTATCAGCATATTGAGCGCCCGGCAGAAGATGAGAGAAGGAACTGGTATAACGCTGAGAGACAATTTGCTCCGGGAGTAGACGTGGGCCAAGAAGATCCAGATGATCAGAGCCTAGAAGACAAAAGTCATCAGTTAGGAGGTTCCTCTTCCTCTTTACCCAAGAAATCTCAGACCAACACAGGGCTTACTACATCTATCCAACAGGCTTTTTCTTTTTGGAAACTCAAGAGCTACATAGAATTGTATTGAAAGATTATACTCTTGTACATATGAATACAGATTCTTGTCAACACACCCTATGGTTATGATGTGTTTTTTTGTGTGAACACTGTGTGTATTCCTTGTACATTTTCAGAACATCCTATGATTAATGAAACTGCACTTTTCATGTCATCATTTATGCGTCACGGCTATCTGTGTTGTATTAATGATGTTTAATTTATCATTTTCTCTATTAATGAATGTTAATGAACTATTTTGTTAGCATTTAATTTTATATTTTAGAAGTAAAAGGATATCTCATCACGAAGAACTATTTCTTTTGTGGTCAGACTACCATATAAGCATTACCCTCAAAGATGTGTTGCTAATGACATCTCCTGAGGTGTACATGCTTTATTTATAATCTTGCTACGCATAGTGTTTGATTCATGTTTAACGCATCAATCTTGTATTCTGTATCATGTGAATAAGTGTATGTCCGCAGGTTCAAACAGTTACTTTTGAGACCTAAGGGAAGGCGTCTTAAGCGGTAGCCGGACCCACACCCCGGACGAGATCCCTACTCCAAACGGTTCAAGTTCTAATTGGGACTTTCTACCGGGGAGATCCCCTACTGTTGGCCGGACAAATTTTCCCATCAACATAAGGTTAATGTTAATGTTAAGGTTAAGGCTATGGTTAAGAGTTTGGAAAGGTTAAGGTTAAGCCTAACTATAACCTTAACCTAACCCTAACCTTGACCAAATCCTTAACCTTAACTTGACTAAACCTGTAACCTTAACCTTATTAAAGTTGTAACCTTAACCTTAACCTTATCCTAACTTTAACCTTGACTTAAGGTTAAGGGTAACAAAACCCCTAACCTTAACCTTAACCTTAACCTTAACCTTGACTTTACTCTTAACCTTATCTTAACCTTAACCTAACCTTACCCTTAACATTGACCTTAACCTTAACCATAACTTTAATCTTAACCTTAACTGTAACCTTAACCTTAACCTTGACCTTGACCTTAACATTAACCTTAACCCTAACCTTACCCTAACCATAACACTAACCTTACCCTAACCATAACCTTAACTTTACCCTTAACCTAACCTTACCCTTAGCCTTAAACCTAACCTATAACCTAACCCAAACCTTGGCCAAGCCTTATCCTCAAGGTCAAGGTTAAGGTTAGGTTAAGGTCAAAGCTAAGGTTATGGTTAAAGTTAAGGTTGAGATTAGGTAAAGGTTAAGGTTAATGTTTAGGTTATGGTTATGGGAAGGTCAATGTTAAGGTTAAGGTTAGGTTAAGGGTTTGGTAAAGGTTAGGGTTAGGTTATAGTGAAGGTTAAGGTTAAGTTAAGGGTAAAGTCAAGGGTAAGGTTAAGGTTAAGGGTAAAGTTAAGGTTAAGGTTAGGGGTAAGGTTAGGGTTAAGGTTAGGGTCAAGTTAAGATTAGATTAAGGGTAACGTTATGGGTAAGGTGAAGGTTAAGGGTAAAGTCAAGGTTAAGCTTATGTTAAGGGTAAAGTCAAGGTTAAGGTTAGGGTTAGGTTATAGTGAAGGTTAATGTTAAGTTAAGGGTAACATCAAGGTTAAGGTTAGGGTAAGGTCAAGGTTAAGGGTAAATTCAAGGTTAAGGTTACGTTAAGGGTAAAGTTAAGGTTAGGTTAAGGGTAAAGTCAAGGTTAAAGTTATGGTTATTACAAGGTTAAGGTTAAGGTTAAGGTTAAGTTCAAGGTCAAGGTTAAGGTTAAGTTTAGGTTAAGGGTTTGATCAAGGTTAAGGTTAAGTTAGGTTAAGGTAAGGTTAAGGTTATGGTTAGGTTAAGGTTAAGTTTAGGTTAAGTTAAGGTTAAAGTTAAAGTTAAGGTTAAGGCTACTAGTTTAGTAAGGTTAAGGTTAGGGTTAAGGGAAGGTTAAGGTTAAGGTTAAGGTTAAGGGTAAGGTTAATTTCAAGGTTAAGGGCTTGGTCAAGGTTAGGGTTAGGTTATAGTGAAGGATAAGTTTAAGTTAATGGTAAAGTCAAGGCTAGGGTTAAAGGTAAGGTTAAGGGTGAGATCAAGGTTAAGGTTATGGGTCTTATCCTTAACCTTCACTATAGTCTAACCTTAACCTTAACCTTAACCTTAACCTTAACCTTGACCTTAAACTTAACTTTAACAATAACCTAACCCTAACCTTGACCAAACCTTAACCTTAACCTAACCTTAACCTTGACCTTAACTATAACCTAACCCTTAGCTTAACCTTACCCTTAACCTTCACTTTAACCTTAAATTTACCCTTAACCTTAACTTTACCCTAACCTTAACCCTAACCTTAACCATATCTTTACCCTTAACCTAACCTTAACTTTACGCTTAACCTTAACCTTAGTCTTAACCTTGACTTTACCCTTAACCTAACGTTAAGGTTAATGTTAAGTTAGTTCAAGTTATAGTTATGGCAAGGTTAAGGTTAAAGTTAACGTTAAGGATAAGTTAAGGTTAAGGGTGAGATAAGGTTAAGGTTAAAGGTTTTTTTAAGGTTAGGGTTAGGTTATAGTTAAGGCAAAGGGTTGGTAAATGTTAGGGTTAGGTTATAGTTAAGGTCAAGGTTAAGGTTAGGGTCAAGGTTATGGTTAAGGTTAAGAATAAGGTTAGGTAAAGGTGAAGGTTAAGGTTAAGGTTACGTTAATTTTAAGGTTAAGGTTATGGGAAGGTTAAGGTTAATGTTAAGGTTAGGTTAAGGTTAAGGTTGAGGTCAACATAAAGTTTAACCTTAACCTAACCTTAACCTTACCTTAAACTTAACTTTAACCATAACCTTAACCTTAACCTTTACCCTAACCTTAACCTCAACCTTAACCTTGACCAAACCCATAACCTTAACCTTAACCTAACCTTAACCTTGACCTTAACTATAACCTAACCCTAACCTTGACCAAACCCTTAACATTAACTTTAAACTTAATCTTACCCTAAACTTAAACTTATCTTTACCCTTAATCTAACCTTAACTTTACCCTTAACCTTAACCCGAGTCTTAACCTTGACTTTACCCTTAACCTAAAGTTAAGGTTAATGTTAAGTTAGGTTAACATAAGTTTAAGGTTACTATTAGGTCAAGGTTAAGGTTAATGTTAATGATAAGGATAAGTTAAGGTTAAGGGTGAGATAAGGTTAAGGTTAAGGGTTTGGTTAAGGTTAGTTTTAGGTTATAGTTAAGGTTAAGGGTTTGGTAAAGGTTAGGATTAGGTTATAGTTAAAGTCAAGTTCAGGGTTAAGTTAAGGTTAACGTTAAGGTTAAATTTAAGGTTAAGGTTATGGTTAAGGTTAACGTTAAGGTTAGGTAAAGGTTAAGGTTAAGGTTAAGTTTAGATTAAGGTTAAGGTTAAAGTTAAGGTGATGGTTATGGGAAGGTTAAGGTTAACATTAAGGTTAGGTTAAGGTTAAGGTCAGGGTCAAGGTTAACCTTAACCTAACCTTAACCTTACCTTAACCTTTACGTAATCTTAACCTTAACCTTAACCATAACCATAACCTTAACCTTAACCCTAACCTTAACCTTGACCTTAACTATAACCTAGCCCTAACCTTGACAAAACCCTTTACCTTAACCTAAATTAATCTTAACCTTGACCTTGACCTTGACCTTAACCTTAACCTTACCCCCTTAACCTTATCCTTAACTTTAACCTCACTAAACCTGTAACCTTAACCTTAACCTTAACCTAACTAAACCTGTAACCCTTAACCTTATCTTAACATTACGTTAACATAACCGTAACCCTGACCTTAACCTTAACCTAACCTTAAATTTAAACTTAACCTTAAATTTACCTTTAACCTAACCTTAGCCTTAACTTTAACTATAGCCTAACCTAACCTTAACCTTACCTTAACCTAATTTAACCTTGACCTAACCATAACCTTAACCTTAACCATAACCTTAACCTTAACCTTGACCTTAACTTTAACATTACCTTTAACCTTAACCTAACCCTGACCTTAACCTAACCTTAACCTTGACCTTAACCTAACCTTAACCTTAACCTTATCTTACCCTTAACCTTCACCTTGACCTTATCCTTAACCTTAATTTTACCTTAACCTTAATCGTAACCTTCCCATAACCATAACCATAACCTTGACTTTACCATTGACCTAAACTTAACCTTAACCTAGCCCTAACCTTGACCAAACCCTTAACCTTAACTATAACATAACCTTAACCTTCCCATAACCATAACCATTACCTTGAACTTGACTTTACCCTTAACCTAACATTAACCTTGACCTTCCCCTAACATTAACCATAATCTTACCCTAATCATAACCTTAACTTTACCCTCAACCTAATCTTAACCTTAACCTAACCTTAACCTTACCATTAACCTTGACCTTAAAATTAAATTTAACTATAACCTAACCCTAACCTTAAATTTAACTATAACTTAAATCTAACCTTGACAAAACCTTAACCTTAACCTTAACTTAACCTAACCTTTTCCTTAACCTTAACCATAACCTTAACCTTAACCTTAACCTTACCCTTAACTTTAACCTTATCTTAACCTTAACTATAACCTTAACCTAACCTTAACCCTAAGCTTACCCTTAACCTTAACCTTAACCTAACCTTAACCTTAACTTTACCCTTAACCTTGAATTTAGCCTTAACCTTCCCCTAACCTTAACCCTAACCTTAACCTTCACCTAACCTTAACCCTAACCTTAACTTTAACCTTAACCTTAAGGTTAAGGCTACGAGTGTGATCAAGTTAAAGTTAAGGTTAATTTTAAGTTTATGGTTATGGGAAGGTTAAGGTTAGGTTAAGGTTAAATTTAAGTGTTTAGTCAAGGTTAAGGTTAGTTTATAGTTAAGGTGAAGGTTAAGTTTAAGGTAAAGGGTAAGGTTAAGGTTAGGTTAGGTTAAGGTAAGGTTAAGGTTACGGTTAAGGTTAAGGTTAAGAATAATTAAAGGTTAAGGTTAAGGTTAATATTAAGGGTTTGGTTAAGGTTAGGTTTAGGTTATAGTTAAGGTTTAGGTTAAGGTTAAGGGTAAGGGTAAGGTTATAATTAGGTTAAGGTTAAAGTTAAGGTCAAAGTTAGATTAAGTTAAGGTTAAGGTTATGGATTTAGTCAGGTTAAGTTTATGGTTATGGTTAATGCTAGGGTAAGGTTAATGTTAAAGTTGAGGTTTAGGTTAGGTTAAGGTTAGGGTTAGGTTATAGTTAACATCAAGGTTAAGGTTAGGGTTAATGTTAGGTTAAGGTTAAGGTTACGATTAAGTCTTAATCTTCCCATAACCTTAACGTTAACTTTAACCTTATTTTAACCTAACCTAACCTAACCTAACCTTAACCTTATCCTTACCTTAACCTAAATTTAACCTTAACCTTCCCTAAACTTAACCCTAACCTTACCCTAACCTTACCCTTCACCTTCAGCTTAACTTTAACCTAACCTTAACCTTAACTTTACCCTTATCCTAACCTTAACCTTACCCTCAACCTAACCCTAACCTTGACCTTAACCTTAACCTTAACCTAACCTTAACCAAACCCTTAAACTTAAACTTAACCTGACTAAAATCGTAACCTTAACCATAACCTTAACCTTAACCTAACCTTAACTTTGACTTTACCCTTAACTTAACCATAACCTTAACCTTAACCTAACCTTAACCTTACCTTAAGGTTACGTTAAGGTTAAGGTAAATTTTAGGTAAGGGTAAGGTTAAGGATACAGGTTTAGTCAGGGTAAGGTTAAGGTTAAGGGGGTAAGGTTAAGGTTAAGGTTAGGTTAAGGGTAAATTTATGGTTAAGGTGAAGGTTAAGGGTAGCTTTAAGTTAAAGTTTATGGGTTTAGTTAGGTTAAGGGTAAGGTTAAGGGTTTGATAAAGGTTAGAGTTAGGTTATAGCTAAGGTTATGGTTAGGGTTAAGGTTAACCTAACCTTAACCTTAACTTTACTATTAACCTTAACCTTAACCTTAACCTTACCCCCTTCACCTTAACCTTAACCTTAACCATAACCATAACGTTACCCTTACCTTACTTTAACTTTAACCTAACTTTAAATTTAACTTTACCATTAACCTAACCTTAACATTAACTATAACGTAACCCTAACCTTAAATTTAACGTTAACCTTATCTTAACATTAACCTTAACCTTAACCTTACCCCCTTAACCTTAACCTTACCCTTTCCTAACTTTAACTTTAACCTAACCTTAACCTTAAATTTACTGTTAACCTAACCTTAACCTTAACGATAACATTAACCTTAATTTTCCCATAACCATAACCTTAACATTAACCTTAACCTAACATAACCTTAACCATAACATTAACCTTAACATTCCCATAACCATAACCTTAACCTTAACCTTAACCTAACCTTAACCTTGACCTTAACCTTAACCTTAACCTTACCCTTACCCTTACCCTTAACCTAACCTTAGCCTTCCCCTAACCTTAACCTTAACTTTAACCTTAACCTAACCTTAACCTTAACTGAACCTAACCTTAACCTTAACCTTAACCAAACCCTTAACCTTGACTTTAACCTTAACCGTAACCTTAACCTTAACCTGACTAAACCTGTAACCTTAACCTTGATCTTATCCTAACCTAACCTTAAATTTAACCTTAACCTAACCCTAACCTTGACCAGACCCTTAACCTTAACTATAACCTAACCCTAAACTTGACCTTAACTTTACCCTTAACCTTGACTTTAACATTCACCAAACCTTAACATTAACTTTGCCCTTAACCTAACCCTAACCTTGAGAAAACCCTTAACATTAACCTTAACCTTAACCTTTACCTAACCTTTACCTTAACCTAACCTCAAGCTTAATCATAACC
The DNA here is from genome assembly GCA_034641835.2 of Pinus albicaulis. Lineage (NCBI taxonomy): Eukaryota > Viridiplantae > Streptophyta > Pinopsida > Pinales > Pinaceae > Pinus > Pinus albicaulis. Next base: position 132,275 of record JAXQQM020078296.1, on the reverse strand, counting down.
TAACCTTAACCCTGACCTTAACTCTAACCTAACTATAACCTTTATCAGACCCTTAACCTTAACCTTAATCTTAACCTTACCCTAACATTAACCTTAACCTTAACCTAACCTTAACTTAACCTTAACCTTAACCTAACCTTAGCCTTAAATTTACCCTTAACCTGACCTTAACCATAACCTTAACTTTAACCTTACCCTTACCCTTACCCTTAACCTTATCCTTATTCTTAACCTAACCTTAACCTTGAAATTACCCTTAACGTAACCTTAACCTTGACTTTACCCTTAACATTAACTATAGCCTAACCTTAACCTTAACCATAACCTTAACCTAACCTTACCTTAACCTTAACCTAACCCTAATCTTGACCAAACCTTAACCTAAACTCAACCTAACCTTAACGTTAACCCTAACCTTAGTCTTGACCTTAACCTAACCTTAAGTGTTTGGGAAGGTTAAGGTTAAATTTAAGGTTAAGATAAGGTTATGGTTAAGGTCATGGTTAAGGGTTTGGTTAAGGTTAAGGTTAAGGTTACGCTAAGGGTAAAGTTAAGGTTAAGGCCAGGTTAAGGGTAAAGTTAAGGTTAGGGCTAGGTTAAGGTTAACGTTAAGGTTAGGGTTAAGGTTTAGGGTAAGTTTAAGGTAAGGGTAAGGTTAACCCTAACCTTAACTTGACCAAACCTTAACCTTAACCTTAAATTTACCTAAGGTTAGGGTTAAGGTTAGGGGAAGATTAGGCTAAGGTTAACTTTGACCTTGACCTTAACCTTAACTATAACCTGACCCTAACCTTGGCCAAACCCTTAACCTTAACCTAACCTTAAGGTTAAGGTTAAGATTAAGGTCAAGGTTAAGTTTAAGGTTAGGTTAAGGTTAAGGATAAGGGTAAATTTAAGGTTAAGGTTATTGTTAAGCCTAAGGGTAAGGTAAAGGTTAAGGTTACATTAAGGGTAAAGTCAAGGTTAAGGTTACGTTAAGGGTTTGGTCAAGGTAAAGGTTATTCTATAGTTAAGGTCAAGGTCAAGGTTAGGTTAAGGTTAGGGTTAGGGTTAGGTTATAGTTAAGGTGAAGGTTAGGTTAAGGTTAAGGTTAGGTAAAGGTTAAAGATAAGGGTTAAGGTTAAGGTTAAGGTCAAGGTTAAGATCAAGATTAGGTTAAGGGTAAGGTCAAGGTAAGTTTAAGGGTTATGTCAAGGTTGGGTTAAGGTTAAGGATAAAGTTAAGGTTAAGGTTAAGGTTACGTTAAGGGTAAAGTCAAGGTTAAGCTTAGCTTAAGGTTAAGATAATGTTAGGGTAAGGTTAGGGTAAAGGTTCAAGTTAAGGTTAAGGTTAAGGGTTTGATCAAGGTTAGGGTTAGGTTATAGCTAAGGTCAAGGTAAGTTTAAGCTTAAGCTTAAGGTAAGGTTAATGTTAAGGTTAAGATTAAGGTTAAGGGTAAAGTCAAGGTTAAGGTTAGGTTAAGGTTAAGATAAGGTTCAGGTTAACTTAACCTTAACCTTAACTTTGCCGTTAACCTTAACCTAACCCTAAATTTGACCAAACCCTTAACCTTAACCTTAACCTGACTATACCTGTAACCTTAACATTAACCTTACCCTTACCCTTCACCTTAACCTTAACATTAACCTTAACTATAACCTAACCCTAACCTTTACTAAACCCTTAACCTTAACCTTAACTTTAACTTAAACCTTTCCCTAACCTTAACCCTAACCTTAACCTTAACTTTACCCTTAACCTAACCTTAACCCTAACTTTACCCTTAACCTAATATTAACCTTAATATAACCTTAACCTTAACCATAACCTTGACCTTAACCTTAACTTAACCTAACCTAAACCTTAAGCTTAACTATATCCTAACCCTAACCTAGACCACTCCCTTAACCTTATCTTAACCTTAACCTTAACCTAACTATAACCTTACTCTTCACCTTAACCTTGACCTTAACTATAACCTAACCCTAACCTTGACCAAACCCTTAACATTAAATTTAACCTAACCTTAGCCTTGACAAAACCCTTAACATTAACCTTTATCTTAACCTTAACCTAATCTTAAACTTAATCTACTCATAACCTTAACCTAACCTTAACTTTAACTTTACCCTAACCTTGAATTTACCTTTAATCTTAACGTAACCTTAACCTTGACTTTACCCTTAACATAACCTTAACCTTGACTTTACCCTTAATTTAACATTAATCTTCACTATAACCTAACCTTAACCTTGATCAAACCCTTAACCTTAACCTTAACCTGACTAAACCTGTAATCTTAACCTTACCCTCAAACTTACCCTTAACCTTCACCTTAACCTTAACTTTACCCTAGACCTAACCTTAATCTTAACCTTGACCTTGACCTTGACCTTAACCTTAACCTTAACCTTACCCTTACCCTTACCCTTAACTTTACCCTTAACCTTAACCTTAGCCTTATTTTTATCTTAACCTTAACTATAAGCTAACCCTAACCCTGACCAAACCTTAACCTTAACCTTAACTTTACCCTTAACCTTGATCTTACCCTTAAAATTAAAGTTAAACTTCACCTAACCATAAAAGTAACCTTAACCTTCCCATAACCATAACCTTAACCTTAACCTTAACCTTAACCTGACTAAACCCATAACCTTAACATTACCTTAACCTAACTTTAACCTTAAACTTAACCTTAACCTAACTAGAACCTTACCCTTAACCTTAACCTTGACCTTAACTATAACCTAACTCTAACCTTGACCAAACCCTAAACATTAACCTTAACCTTAAACTTTACTTAACCTTAACCTTGACCTTAACCTTAACCTTAACTGTAACATTAACCTTACCTTAACCTAACCTAACCTTAACCTAACCGTAACCTTAACCAAACCCTTAACATTAACCTTAACGTTAAACTTTACTTAACCTTAAGCTTGACCTTAACCTTTGCCTAACCTTAACCTTAACCTAATCTTAAGGGTTTGGTCAAGGTTAGGGTTAGGTTATAGTTAAGGTGAAGGTTAAGGTTATGTTAAGGTGAAGGTTAAGGTTAAGGTAAAGTTAAGGTTAAGGTTAAGGTTAAGGATAAGGCTAAGTTTAAGGTTAAGGTTAAGGTTAGGTTAAAGTTAAGGTTAAGGTTAGGTTAAGGGAAAAGTTAAAGTTAAGGTTAAGGTTAAGGTCAAGGTCAAGGTTAAGGTTAAGGTGAATCGTTAAGGATTAGTTAAGGTTAATGTTCAGGGTTTGGTTAAGGTTAATTTTAAGGTTTGGTCAGGTTAAGGTTAAGGTTAAGGCGAAGTTGAAGGTTAATGTTAAGGTTAAGGTTAAGTTAAGGTTAAGGTTAAGGTTATGGTTAAGGGTTTGGAAAGGTTAATGTTAAGGTTAAGGTTAAACCTAACTATAACCTTAACCTAACCCTAACCTTGACCAAACCCTTAACCTTAACCTTACCCTTAACCTTAACTTGACTAAACATGTAACCTTAACCTTAACCTGATTAAAGTCATAACCTAAACCTTAAACTTATCCTAACTTTAACCTTGACTCAAGGTTAAGGGTAACCAAACCCCTAACCTTAACCTTAACCTTGACTTTACCCTTAAAATTATCTTAACCATAACCTAACCTTACCCTTAACATTGACCTTAACCTTAACCATAACTTTAAACTTAACCTTAACCATAACCTTAACCTTAACCTTAACCTTGACCTTAACATTAAACTTAACCCTAACCTTACCCTAACCATAACCTTAACCTTACCCTAACCTTAACCTAACCATAACCTTAACTTTACCCTTAACCTAACCTTACCCTTAACCTTAACCCTAACTTATAACCTAACCCAAACTTTGACCAAACCTTACCCTCAAGGTCAAGGCTAAGGTTAGGTTAAGGTGAAGGTTAAGGTTATGGTTAAGGTTAAGGGTGAGGTTAGGTAATGGTTAAAGTTAAGGTTAAGGTTAGGTTAAGGTTAAGGTTAAGGTTAATGTTAAGGTTATGGTTACGAGAAGGTTAATGTTAAGGTTAAGGTTAGGTTAAGGGTTTGGTCAAGGTTAGGGTTAGGTTATAATGAAGGTTAAGGTTAAGTTAAGGGTAAAGTCAAGGTTAAGGTTAAGGTTAAGGGTATCAAAAGGTTAAGGTTAAGGTTAAGGGTAACGTTAGGGTTAAGGTTAGGGTTAGGTTAAGATTCAATTAAGGGTAAGGTTAAGGGTAAGGGTAAGGTTAAGGGAAAAGTATAGGTTAAGGTTACGTTAAGGGTAAAGTCAAGGTTAAGGTTAGGGTTAGGTTATAGTTAAGGTCATGGTTAAGGTTAAGGTTAAGTTAGGGTTAAGGTTAGGGTTAAGGTTAAGGTTTTAGTTAGGTTAAGGGTTTGGTTAAGGTTAGGGTTAGGTTATAGTGAAGGTTAAGGTTAAGTTAAGGGTAACATCAAGGTTAAGGTTAGGGTAAGGTCAAGGTTAAGGGTATATTCAAGGTTAAGGTTCCGTTAAGGGTAGAGTTAAGGTTAGGTTGAGGGTAAGGTCAAGGTTAAGGTTATGGTTATGGGAAGGTTAAGGTTAAGGTTAAGGTTAAGTTCAAGGTCAAGGTTAAGGTTAAGTTTAGGTTAAGGGTTTGATAAAGGTTAAGGTTAAGTTAGGTTAAGGTAAGGTTAAGGTTATGGTTATGTTAAGGTTAAGCTTAGGTTAATTTAAGGTGAAATTTAAGGTTAAGCTTAAGGTGAAGGTTAAGGCTACGGGTTTAGTAAGGTTAAGGTTAAGGATAAGGGTAAGGGTAAGGTTAAGGTTAAGGCTAAGGTTAATTTTAAGGTTAAGGGCTTGGTCAATGTTAGGGTTAGGTTATAGTGAAGGTTAAGTTTAAGTTAAGGGTAAAGTAAAGGTTAGGGTTAAAGTTAAGGTTAAGGGTAAGGTCAAGGTTAAGGTTATGGGTCTTAACATTAACCTTCACTATAACCTAACCTTAACCTTAAACTGAACCTTAACCTTAACCTTAACTTTGACTATAACCTAACCCTAACCTTGACCAAACCTAAACCTTAACCTAACCTTATCCTTGACCTTAACTATAACCTAACCCTGAGCTTAACCTTACCCTTAACCTTCACTTTAACTTTAAATTTACCCTTAACCTTAACTTTACCCTAACCTTAACCTTATCTTTACCCTTAACCTAACCTTAACTTTAGCCTTAACCTTAACCTTGACTTTACCCTTAACCTAACGTTAAGTTTAATGTTAATTTAGGTTAAGGTAAGGTTAAGGTACGGTTAGGTAAAGGTTAAGGTTAATGTTAACGTTAAGGATAACTTAAGGTTAAGGTTAAGGGTTTGGTTAAGGTTAGGGTTAGGTTATAGTTAAGGCAAAGGGTTTGGTAAAGGTTAGGGTTAGGTTATAGTTAAGGTCAAGGTTAAGGTTAAGTTAAGTTGAAGGTTAAGGTTAGGTAAAGGTTAAGGTTAAGGTTAGGTTAAAGTTAAGGTTAAGGTTAGGTTAAGGCTAAAGTTAAGGTTAAGGTTATGGGAAGGTTAAGGTTAACGTTAAGGTTAGGTTAAGGTTAAGGTTAAGGTCAAGGTCAAGGTCAAGGTTAACCTTAACCTTACCTTAACATTAACCTTAACGTTAACCTTGACCTTAACTATAACCTAACCCTAACCTTGACCAAACCCTTAACATTAACCTTAAACTTAATCTTACCCTAACCTTAACCTTATCTTTACCCTTAACCTAACCTTAACTTTACCCTTAACCTTTACCTCAGTCTTAACCTTGACTTTACCCTTAACCTAACGTTAAGGTTAATGTTAAGTTAGGTTAAGGTAAGGTTAAGGATACTGTTAGGTCAAGGTTAAGGTTAATGTTAACGATAAGGATAAGTTAAGGTTAAGGTTGAGATAAGGTTAAGGTTAAGTGTTTGGTTAAGGTTAGGGTTAGGTTATTTTTAAGGTTAAGGGTTTGGTCAAGGTTAGGGTTAGGTTATAGTTAAGGTCAAGGTTAAGGTTAGGTTGAGGTTAACATTAAGGTTAAGGTTAAGGTTAAGGTTAAGGTTAGGTAAAGGTTAAGGTTAAGGTTATGGTTATGGTTATGGGAAGGTTAAGGTTAACGTTAAGGATAGGCTAAGGCTATGGTTAGGTTAAGGTTAAGGTCAAGGTCAAGGTTAACCTTAACCTAACCTTAACCTTACCTTAACCTTTACCTAACCTCAACCTTACCTTAACCTTTATGTAACCTTAACATTAACCTTAACCATAGCCTTAACCTTAAACCTAACCTTAACGTTAACCTTAATTGTTACACAATAATTTATCAGTGTCCCTGAAATCCCCATATTGCAAATTGGAGGGTTATTTTTGTGACTAATTAGAAGTGTCATGCCTTGCAAATACCATCATTGCATCCCTTGCCATGAGGACAACATTCCCTCTGTTGACCATTTCCTGAGCAGACCACTAAAAACACTTGTTTTTTCCTTGGCGCTAGTAGTCTGTTATGCCCTTGCGCAAATGAGGAAAATTAATACTGAGCCTGCACCAGTTGGTGCTCTGTCTCAGTGAGCTTCTTGCACCAATCTGTTTATGGAAAGTTTTTTAAAAATAGAGGCGAATTTTCGATCACAACAACTTCGTGGATGAGTCATAGGGAGTGGTTCAACTGAATAACCATGACCTTCCTCCTTTGGCCTCTTGTTTCCACCTTATGGGGAAACTTCCCAAGGGATAAGGCCTCCCTTCCACTATTGTAGGGATCCAAACCTCCTCCTCTCGTCTATAAATATAACCATCTTCCATTGATGTGCTGGTTGAACATGTTCTAGTTGAACAAATAGCTAAAAAAGTTAGCATAGAGGAGAAGAAATCATAGCTTCGGGAGAATAGTGCAGAGTGTGATTGTTTTTGTTTGTTGAGAAAATAGTGAGATCATGGACCTTTTTTCATGAGGGTGTGAAAAACGTGCTTGGATATAGACCTGCCGAAGGAGAGCCTCAACATCAAGGTTTGGTTGTAAACTCCCCTTGTCTTTATCATAATAAATGCATCTGATGTTTATCTTCCACTCTTGTTCACAATTATAATGATATTTCTAACATTCCTTGATCAGTTATATAGGTTGTGATTGTTTTATGTTTGTCTTGGTTTTACATTTTTTGTGGTGTCTTGACTGTATGTAGAGTTAATTGAACGTTGGTAGCAGCGTGTGTCGAGTTTGAGAAGAGCGACATATCAAGAAGCTTCTACAAAAGAAGAAAACATACCATCAGAACGAGGTAGGACATTTTCCTTGCTCTGAATTTCATTTACAATCTAGGAAGGTAGACGTTAGTATGTTACCGTAGTTTCTAGACCCACCCTATGGCTAGAGGGATCGTCGTTGTCTGTAGAGGGGATTTACCTAGACAAAAAATTGGCGACTCCGCTGGGGAATTTCCTTTGAATTTGTCACTCTTTGAGGTCTTCGTCATTTTACGGATTTAGTCGAATGACCATTTCCCTGTTTTTTCCTATGTTTTTAATCTATTACGATATTTTAGTTTTTTCTTGAAGTGGTGAGTCTAGTCTTGGTTGGGAGAAATTCTTTGTTTTTTCTTGTTCAGGCATTGTCACTTTTATTTTTGTGATAGTCGCGCCGATTGGCGCTAGTTGTCAATTAGCAACCCACGCCAATTAGCCATTGGCACTAGTTTTCACTTAGAAAGTCATGCTAGTTGGCGCTAGTTTCACCCACCAAAGTCGTGCCAATTTCAGGGTGTATGAAAAATTGAGATTTTTTCCCTAAATCCTTCGCCATTGTGTCTTTCCCTTCCGGTCTTTTTCTCTGTATGATTTACTCGTTCTCTCCTCTACTTTTTCACTTATGAGAATAGATTAAATTTCTCTTTGTTCAACTGAAAAGTCTTCTTTCTTGATTGCTTGATGTAAAATGGAATGAATGCCTTGTTTTGAGCTCATGTTTTGGAAGTCCTTTTTGTGCTTGACCTCATATGTCTTGTAGCCTTTTGAGGAATTTCGTTACAAAGTGTTTAAAACAACGATTGCATTCTTAGTGTGGTTTTGCATCCTTTTTTCATTCATCCTTCCATTAAGGAGATTTTCGTTCATTTAGTTTTCATCTCAAAGTTTTATTTTCGTTAAAATGCATTAGTTCACATTCCAAGGATTGTACCTCTAGTATCTTGAGAACCATTGACATTATTGGTGGTTTCTCTCGCGTCTGTTAACAAATCTCATTATTCGCTGGTAATCAGACGATGTTCCTACATGTTTGACTTCAACTCATCTATTTTCATGCTTGAACTTGTACTTTGTTCGGGTTGGGATGGAGAGCAAGACCATGGGTTTTGTTTGATAAAATCTAGGCTACGGGTTCTTTGTGGATTAATATGACTTATTACATGACTTTTTTTATAGGATGGCTACGACCATACCTAAGTCTATTTGTTGATCCTTATCACTGGATGGATGCGTCCATACCTCGGATCTCACTTTCATGTACTCTATTATGGATGGTTGCGCCCATGCCACATATCATGTATTAGAGATATCAGTTGTATTTGTACTTGCAGGTCTTTCGACAACAGTGTTTGGGTCGAACATGTTCTCAAAAATAATTTCACCCCTCCCTCTCTCTCGGACCTCATGCTTTAGGGGGCATCTGTTACACAGCATTTTTTCACCATCCCTGCAATCCCTCATCACGCATATTGGAGGATCATTCTCGTGACCATTGAAAAATGTCATACTCTGCAAAAACCCTCTTTGCATCCTTCTGCATAAGGACATCATTTCTCTTGTCGAACATTTCCTCAAAAGACACACAAAAACCTATGTTTTGGCTTTGGCGCAGTTAGCCAGTTCATCCCTCGTGCTGATGTGGAAAATTTTCACTAGAGCCCATGCCACCTGGCACTCTGTCTTATTGTATTTCCCACACCAGCTATTTTAGGAAATTTTTTTAACAAATAGAGGCGAAATTTTCCTTCTAACTACCTCAGGGATGACTCATTAGAATTGGTTAAGTTGATGAGCCACGGATCTCTCTCTTTAGGTAGTGGTTTTTTACCACCCATGGAACACTCCTTGAAGATACGACTCCCTTCCATGATTATAGGGATCCTAACCTCTCCCTCTACATCTATATAAATATGCCTTCTCCCTTTATGAAAGCTAGCTTAACAGATAGCCAAGGAGCTGAACTTGGAGAAGAATATTATAGCTAAGTAATTTCCATTGAGAAGGTAGAACCAAGGAGAATTCCATAGAGAAGGTCCCATCCGAATTCCCAACGAGCCTTTGTGAGACGTGCTTTGCTTGAACCCTGTTGGAGGAGATCACAACATCAAAGCTTGGTTGTAATCTTCCTTCCATTTATTAATATACTCGACTATAGTGTTGGTTCCATCGTTGTGTCCTGTTGTTTATGTAATACAATTGATTTAGTATTCTTCAACTGACTGATAGTTATGAATGTGAATTAGTGTGTTGTATATTGTCCTTGTTTTCTTGTGTGCAGGTGTCCGAACGTGAAAGCGGGCAGATCGTGATCTGTCGAATTAAGAGCGATAAGCGAGCCACTCTTTTCGACGACAACAATAGCGTAGGATTTCCTGTAAGTCATCTATCAAATCTTCATCCATTCGTTAACTAGGAATCAATATTATAGCGTGTCTTGTTCGTGGCTAGACCCACTCTAGGGCTAGTGGGATCACCTTTGTCCATAGAGGGGATTTACCTCACCAAAAATAAGGTTAAGGTTAAGGTTAGGTTAGGGGTAAAGTTATGGTTAAGTTGAAGGTTAAGGGTAAGGTTAAGGTCAAGGTTACAGGTTTAGTCAAGTTAGAGTTAAGGTTAAGAGTTTGGTCAAGGTTAGGGTTATGTTATAGCTAAGGTTAAAGTTAGGGTTAAGGTTGAGATTAAGGTTATATTAAAGGTTAAGGTTAAGACCTGTAACCTTAACCTTAAGCTTAACCTTAACTTTAACTATAACCTAACCTTAACCTTTACATAAACTATAACCTTAACCTTAAATATGACCTAACCTTCACCTTAACCTTAATCTTACCCCCTTAGCCTTAACCTTAACCTTAACCTGACTAAACCCATAACCTTAACCTTACCCTTACCTAACCTTAACCTTAACCTAACCTTAACCTTAACTTTACCGTTAACCTAACCTTAATATTAACTATAACCTAACCGTAACCTTAAATTTAACCTTAACCTTCACTATAACCTAACCTTAACCTTGACCTTAACTATAACATAACCCTAACCTTGAACAAACCCTTAACCTTAACCTTAACCTGACTAAACCCGTAACACCTAACCCTAACCTTGACCAAACCCTTAACCTTAACCTTAACTTTACCGTTAACCTAATCTTAACCTTAACCTAACTTTAAACTTGACTTTACCCTTAACCTAACCTTAACCTTGACCTTAACTATAACCTAACCCTAACCTTGACCAAAATTTAACATTAACCTTAACCTTAACCTTCCCATAAACTTAACCTTAAATTTACCCTTACCCTTAACCTTAACCTTAACCTTACCCTTAGCTAACCTTAACCTTAACCTAACCTTAACATTAAATTTACCCTTAACCTAACCTTAACCTTAAATTTACCCTTAACCTAACCTTAACCTTGAACTTAGCTATAACTTAACCCTAACCTTGAACAAATCCTTAAGGTTAGGGTTATGTTACAATTAAGGTCAAGGTTAAGTTTAGGTTATACTAAAGGTTGAGGTTAAGATAAGGTTAAGGTTTGGGTCAAGGTTACGGTTAAGGTTAAGGTTAGGTTATAGTGAAGGTTAAGGTTAGGTTAAGGTTAGGGTAAAGGTTAAGGTTAAGGTTAAGGTTAAGGTTAGGTTATAGTGAAGGTTAAGGTTAAGAATCGTAACCCTAACCTTAACCTTAACCTTAACTTTACCCTTAACCTAACCCTAACCTTAACCTTAACCTTAACCTTATCTTAACCTTAACCTAACCTCAACCTTAACCTTAACCTAACTATAACCTTACCTTAACCTTAACCTTGACCTTACTATAACCTAACCCTAACCTTGACCAAACCCTTAACATTAACCTTAACCTTAACCTTTACTTAACCTTAACCTTGACCTTAACCTTAACCTTAACCTTAACCTTACCCTTAACCTTAACATTAACCTTAACCTTAAACTAACCTTAACCTTAACCTTACCCTAACCTTAGCCTAACCTTAACCTTAACTTTACCCTTAACCTAACCTTAACCTTAACCTTATCTTAACCTTAACTATAACCTAACCCTAATCTTGACAAAATCTTAACATTAACCTTAACTTTACCCTTAACCTAACCTTAACCTTAACCTTAACCTTGAATTTACTCTGAACTTAAGCTTAACCAACACTATAACCTAACCCTAACCTTGACCAAACCCTTAACCTTAACCTTAACCTTACCCTTAACCTTGACCTTAACCTTAAATTTAACTATAACCTAATCCTATCCTTGACCAAACCCTTAACATTAACCTTAACTTAACATTAACCTTAACCTAACCTTAACCTTGATCTTAACTATAACCTAACCCTAACCTTGACCAAACCCTTAATCTTAACCTTAACTTGACTAAACCCTTAAGGTTAGGGTAAAGTTAAAGTTAAGGTTAAGGTCAATGTCAAGGTTAAGGTTAAGTTAGGATAAGGTATGGTTATAGTTAGGTTAAGGTTAAGGTTAAGGGGGTAAGCCTTAACCTTAACCTAACTAAACCCATAACCTTAACCTTAACCTTAACCTTAACCTAACATTAACCTTAACTAAACCCCTAACCTTAACCTTCCCCTAACCTTAACCTTTACCTTACCCTTAACCTTCACCTTTAACCTTAAACTAACCCTAACCTTGACCTGAACCTTAACCTTAACTTTACCCTTAACCTTACCTTAACCTTAACCTTAACCTAACCTTAACCTTAACTTTACCCCTAACCTAACCCTAACCTTAAGGTCAAGGTTAAGGTTACGTTAAGGGTAAAGTTCAGGTTATGGTTAGGGTAAGCTTAGGTTAGGGTAAGGTAAGGTTAGGTTAAGGTTAAGGTTAAGGTATGGTTAAGGTAAGGTTAAGTTTAAGGTTAATGTTATGGTTAAGGTTAAGGTTAAGGTCAAGGTTAATTTAGGTTAAGGTAAGGTTAAGGTTACGATTAGGTCAAGGTTAAGGGTTTAATCTGGTTGAGGTTAAGGTTAAGGGTAAAGTTAAGGTTATGGTTAGAGTTAAGGTTAGGTTAAGGTTATGGTTAGGTTATAGTTAAGTTCAAGGTTAGGTTAAGGTTAAGGTTAGGTAAAGGTTAACGGTAAGGTTAAGGTTAAGGTTAAGGTCAAGATCAAGGCTAACGTTAAGCTAACGTTAAACTTAACATTAAGCCTAACCTTAATCTCAAATTTACCCTTAGGTTACGGGTTTAGTCAGTTTAAGGTTAGGGTTAAGGGTTTGGTCAAGGTTAAAGTTAAGGTTAAGGTCAAGGTTAAGGGTAAGGTCAAGGTTAAGGGTATAGTTAAGGTTAAGGTTAATGTTACAGGTTTATTAAGGTTAAGGTTAAGGTTAAGATGAAGGTTAAGGGTAAAATTAAGGTTAAGGGTAAAGTTAAGGTTAAGGTGAAGGTTAAGGGTAAGGTTAAGGTTAAGGTTACGTGTTTAGTAAGGTTAAGGTTAGGGTTAAGGGTAAGGTTAAGGCTAAGGTTATAGGTTTAGTCAGGTTAAGGTTAGAGTTAAGGGTAAGGTTAAGGTTAAGGTTATGGGAAGGTTAAGGTAAGGGTTTGGTCAAGGTTAAGGTTATGGTTTAGGGTTTTTTAAAGGTTAGGGTTAGGTTAGAGTTAAGGTTAGGGTTAGGTTAAGGGTAAGATATGGTTAATGTTAAGTTTAAGCTTAAGGTTAGGTTAAGGTCAAGGTCAAGGTTAAGGTTAAGGGTAAAGCCAAGGTTAAGGTTAAGGTTAAAGTTAGGGTAAAGGTTGAGGTTGAGGTTGAGGTTAAGGTTAAGGGTTTGGTCAAGGTTAGGGTTAGCTTATCCCTTAAGGTTAGGGTAAAGTTAAAGTTAAGGTTAAGGTTAGGTTAAGGTTAAGGTTAAGGTTAGGTTAAGGGTAATTTCAAGGTTAAGGTTATGGTTATGGTACGGTTAAGGTCAAGGTTAAGGTTAAGTTAAGGTCAAGGTCAAGGTTAGGGTTAGGTTATAGTTAAGGTCAAGGTTAAGGTTAGGTTAAGGATAAGGTTAAGGTTAAGTTAAGGTTAATGTTAAGGGTTTGGTCAAGTTTAGGGTTAGGTTATAGTTAAAGTTAAGTTTAAGGTCAAGGTTAAGGGTAAGGTTAATGTTAAGGTTAAGGGCTTGGTCAAGGTTAGGGTTAGGTTATAGTGAATGTTAAGCTTAAGTTAAGGGTAAAGGTCAAGGGTTTGGTCAAGGTAAGGGTTAGGTTATAGTTAAGGTTAAGGTTAAGGTTAAAGTTATGGGTTTAGTCAGGTTAAGATTAAAGTTAAGGGCATGGTCAAGGTTAAGGTTAAGGGTTTTGTCAAGGTTAAGGTTAAGGTTAAGGTTAATGTTAAGGTTACGGTAAAGTTAAAGTTAAGGTTAAGGTTAGGTTAAGGTTAAGATTAAGGTTAAGGGTTTTGTCAAGGTTAGCGTTAGGTTAAGGGGGTAGGGTTAATGTTAAGGTTATGGTTAAGGTTAAAGGTTTGGTCAACATGAGGGTTAGGTTATAGTTAAGGCCAAGGTTAAGGCTAAGTTATAATTAAGGTTAAGTTTAAGGATAGGTTAAGGTTAAGGTTAAGGTTAAGGGTTTGGTCAAGGTTAGGGTTAGGTTAAGGGGGTAAGGGTAAGGTTAAGGTTAATATTAAGGTGAAGGGTTTGGTCAAAGTTAGGGCTAGGTTATAGTTAAGGTTAAGGTTAGGGTTAGGTTATAGTTATGGTCAAGGTTAAGGTTATTTTAAGGTTTAGATTAGGTTAAGGGTAAATTTAAGGTTATGGTTAGGGTAAGGTTAAGGTTAATGGTAAATATAAGGTTATGGTTAAGGTTAGAGGTCAAGGTTAATTTAGGTTACGACAAGGTTAATTTTAGGGTTAAGTTAAGGTTAAGGTTAGGTTAAGTTAAGGTTAAATTTAAGGTTAAGGTTAGGTTAAGGGTAAAGTTAAGGTTAAGGTTAAGGTTAGAGGAAGGTTGAGGCTAAGGTTACAACTAAGGTTAGGTTAAGGTGAATGTTAAGGGTAAGGTTAAGGTTAAGGTCAAGGTAAAGGTTAAGGTTAAGTTAGATTAAAGTTAAGGTTAAGGATTTGGTTATGGGGAGGTTAAGGTTAAGGTTAAGGTTAAGTTAATTTTAAGGGTAAGGATTTGGTCAAGGTTAGGTTTAGGTTATAGTTAAGGTCAGGTTAAGGTTAAGGTTAAGGTTAGGTTAAGGTTAAGGTTAGTTTAAGGTTAAGGTTAACAGTAAAGATAAGGTTATGGTTAAGGTTATATTTAGGGTTAGGTTATAGTTAAAGTTAAGATTAAGGTTAAGGTTAGGTTAAGGGTAAAGTTAAGGTTTGGTCAGGTTAAGATTAAGGTTAAGGTTAAGGTTAATGTCAAGGTTAAGGGTAAGGTTAAGGTTAAGGTTACATTAAGGTTAAGGTTAGGTTAATGTTAATGTTAAGGTTAAGGGTTTGGGATGGTTAAGGTTAAGGTTAAGGGTTTGGTCAAGGTTAGGGTTAGGTTATAGTTAAGGTCAAGGTTAAGGTTATGGTTAAGGTAAGGTTAAGATAAAGTTAAGGGTACAGGTTTAGTAAGGTTAAATTTCATGTTAAGGTCAAGGTCAAGGTAAGGTTAAGGGTAAATTTTAGGTTAACCTTGACCTTGACCTTAACCTTAACCTTAACCTTAACCTTAAACTTAACCTAACCTTAACCTTAACTTCAACTTTAACCTTAACCTTGACCTTGAACTTACCTTGACCTTAACCTTAACCTAACCTTAAACTTAACCTTAACCTTTACTTAACCTTACCCTTAACCTTAACCTTAACCTTATCCTTAACCTTAACCTTGACTTTACCCTTAATGTAACGTTAACCTTGACCTTAACCTTACCCTTAACTATAACTTAACCATAACCTTGACCAAACCCTTAATCTTCACCTTAACTTTAACCTTAACCTTCCCCTAACCTTAACCTTAACTTTACCCTTAACCTAAACTTAACCTTAACTTTACACTTAACATAATCTTAACCTTAACCTAACCTTAACCTTACCCTTAACCTCGACGTTAACCTTAACTTAACTTAACCTTAATTATAACCTAACCCTAACCTTGACCAAACACTTAACCTTAACCTTATCCTAACCTTAAAATAACCTTAACCTTAACCTTAACCTAACTATAACCTTACCCTTAACCTTAACCTTGACCTTAGCTATAACCTAACCCTAATCTTGACCAAACACTTAACATTAAGCTTAAACTAACCCTAACCTTGACCAAACCCTTAACATTAAGCTTAACCTAACCCTATCCTTCACCAAACCCTTAACATTAACCTTAACCTTAACCTTAACCTAATATTAACCTTAACCTAACCTTAACCTTACCCATAACCTAACCCTAACCTTGACCAAACCTTAATCTTAACTTTAACCTTAACGTTCCCATAACCTTAACCTTGACCTTAACTATAACCTAACCTTAACCTTGACCAAACCCTTACCCATAACCTTAACTTGAACCTAACCTTAACCTTAACCTTATCCTTATGGTTATGGGAAGGTTAAGGTTAAGGTTATAGTTAAGGTTAAGGTTAAGATAAAGTTAAGGATAAGTTTAAGGTTACATTAAGGGTAAAGTCAAGGTTAAGGTTAGGTTAATGTTAAGATAAGGTTAAGGATAAGGATAAGGTTAAGGTTAAGGTTAAGGTTAGGTTAAGGGTAAAGTTATGGTTAAGATTAGGTTTTAAGTTAAGGTTAGGTTAAGGTTAAGGTTACGGGTATGGTTATAGTTAGGTTAAGGTTAAGGTTAGGTTAAGTTTAAGATTGGGTTAACGTCCTTAACTTTACCCTTAACCTTAACCTTAACCTTAACCTAACCTTAACCTTAACCTTGACCTTAAACTTAACCTTACCTTAACCTAACTTTAGCCTTAACCTTCCAATAACCTTAACCTGTACCTAACCTTCCCATAACCTTAACCTTAACCTTAACCTTACCTTAACCTAAACTAACCTTAACCTTAACCCTAACCTTCACCATAAACTTAACCTTGACTTTAACCTTAACCTAACCTTAACCTTAACTATAACCTAACCCTAACCTTAAGTAAACCCTTAACCTTAACCTGAACCTTAAATTTACCCTTAAGGTTAAGGTAAGGGTAAGGTTAAAGTTAAGGTTAAGGTTAAGGTTATGGTTAAGGTTAAGATAAGGTTAAGGTTAGGTTAAGGTTAAGGTTAAGGTTATGGGTTTAGTTAGGTTAAGGTTAAGTTTAAGGTCAAGGCTTTGGGAAGGTTAAGGTTAAGGTTAAGGGTAAGATAAGGTTAAGTTTAAGGTTAAGGTTAAGGTTAGGTTAAGGTCAAGGTCAATGTTAAGGTTAAGGTCAAGGTTAATTTTAGGTTAGGGTTAGGTTATAGTTAAGGTTAAGATAAGATTAAGGTTAGGTTAAGGTTAGGATTAAGGTTATGGTTCAGGTTAAGGTTAAGGTTATGGTTAGTGACCTAACCCTAACCTTCACTAAACAATTAACCTTAACCTTAACCTTAACTTGAACCTTTACCCTAACCTTAACCTTAACCTAACCTTAACCTTAACTTAACCTTAACCTTTAATTTACCCTTAACCTAACCTTAACCTTAACCTTATCTTAACCTTAACCTAACCTTAACCTTAACCTAACTATAACCTTACCCTTAACATTAACCTTGACCTTAATATTAACCTAACCTTAACCTTAACCATAACCTTATCTTTACCCTTAACCTTAACCTTAATCTTAACCTAACCCTAACCTTAACTTTACCCTTAACCTAAACTTAACCTTAACCTAAACCTAACCTCGACCAAACCCTTACCCGTAACCTTAACCTAACCCTTAACATTAACCTTTACTAAACCTTAACCTTAACCTTAACCTCAACCTTCCCATAAAATTAACTATAATGTAACCCTAACTTTGGCCAAACCCTTAAACTTAACCTTAACTTAACCTTAACCTAATCATAACCATAACCTAACCTTAACCTTAACCTTAACCTTAGCCTTATGTTAACCTTAACCTATACTTAACCTTGACTTTACCCTTAATGTAACCTTAATCTTAACCTTACCCTTAACCTTATCTTAACCTTAACCTAACATAACCTTAACCCTAACCTTAACCCTAACCTTAACCTTAACCTTAACCTTAAACAAACCCTTAACATTAACCTTAAATTAACCTTAACCTTAACCTTTACCTTATCCGAACCCTAACCTTGACCTTAACTATAACCTAACCCTAACCTTAACCTAACCTTAACCATAACTTTAACCTTAAGTTTAGGGCTAAGGTTAGGGTTAAGGTTAAGGTTAATATAAGGATAAGTTTAAGGTTAAGGTTAGGGGTAAGGGTAAGGTTACGGTTAAGGTTAGTGTAAGGTTAAGATTACGTTAAGGGTAAGGTTAAGGTTAAGGGTAAAGTCAAGGTTAAGGTTACTTTAAGGGTAAGGTTAAGGTTAAGGTTTGGTTAAGGTTAAGGTTAGGTTATAGTTAAGGTCAAGCTTAAGTTTAAGGTTAATTTAAGGGCTGTAACACTACAAGATGTGAGTCCAGATATACAAGTAATGCATGAGTACCAAGGTTAATGGCCTTGTTAAATAATTCCAAAATAGCACTATATTCTGTGACATTATTTGTAGCAAGTTTTAGAAAAACACCTTGTTAATTAACTAACTCACCAACAGGATTGTAGATTGCCCAGGCTACCGAAGACAGATTCTTGGTACTGCAGGAGGCAGCCTCCACGAAACCAACATAAGGAGTAATAGACATATGCACAATCAGGAAGACCCAATCAGCAGAAAATGCTTACAAAGCACACCACACTACACATGCACAAAAATGAAGAAATCACCTATGTACATATACTACGCAAGAATAATTCAAGAATAATATTTCTTCAGGTACAACCCATTTTTGGCTTGTGCCAAAGGAAGACCTTCATAATCGATTAGCTCATAAGCCCCATTTTTCAATATGCATTTAACGATATAGGGCCCATGCCACATAAGTTGCAATTTTCCTGCCTCAAGCTTGTCATGGGCTTGATCATATAAGAGGATGTGGTCCCATTCAATAAAAGAGCATGGAGAAACCGTTTGATCGAAATGAGCTTTAACCTGCTTTTTCTGTGCCTCGATAACCAAAGTAGCCAAGCGACAAGTTTCGTCCAGTCTTTCCAGATATATGAGACGTTCTTCCTTCAGGGAAGTGCCAGGCAGTAATTCCACAACCAATTTCAGTGAAGGGATCTCACATTCAACCAGAAGAGTAGCTTCCAAACCATACACCAACTAGAAAGGTGTGAATCTAATCACGCACTTCAGTGAAGTTTGGTAGGCCCAGAGAGTTGAGAACAATTGGAGATCCCAATTCGATTTGTGTATACCAATTGTTCGTTGAAGCATCGTGACAAGCACCTTGTTCATGCCTTCAACCTGGCCATTTGCCTGGGGGTAATAAAGCGTCGAGCTGTCATGACGCAAGACCAATTTTCATGTCAGATCTACCATCATGTAGTCCTGAAAATGAGAGCCATGATCAGTGAAGATGGCTTGAGGAACGTTGAAACGCGTGATCACATGGTTTAAAATTAACTGAGCAGTTGTCTTATCGTCTGCGGCCAATGTAGGCATCGCTTCGGCCCACTTGGTGAAGTAATCTACGGCAACGATGATATAAACATGCCCCCCCGGCCGAGTGAGGGTTACATTTCATAAAATCAATTCCCCATTTGGCAAAAGAGGCCACGGTAATTACAGGATGTAATGGGAGGGGTGGCGCACACATCTTGGGTTGGAAGATCTAGCACGCATGACACTTTTGTATTGCAACAATACAGTCTTTAAATATAGACGACCAGAAGTAACCCGCACATAGAATCTTCTGGGCGGTAGCATAATCGAAATGTGATTGCCATAGGCACCACTGTGACAGTCATTCAAAATGTTTTCAACCTCTTCTAAGGTCAAACACCAGCAAAGTATAGAATCAACTCTGACCCGATATAGGGTATCTCTGACAATGCGATATGGTTGCGACTGGTGTCAAACACGGCATTGAGAATCCTTCGTTAACTTGGACCAGAAGGTAGATTTTTTTAGGTACACGATGATATCGCCATACCATGGATCAAGAGTGCTGAGTAAGAAGAGAGTTTCATCTGGGATATGATCCTCGAATTGTGATGAAATAGAGTCGGTAGGGAGAGAGTAGATGAGATCAGCAAAAACCAGTGACTCCTTCGATTTGGCAGTAGTGAACTCCAAATCGAACTCTTGAAGGATCACAATCCATTTGGAGTACTTCCCCCCCATAAATTGTCGAGAAAAAATGTAAGTCATGGGGTTGCAGTCAGAAATCACAGTTACCATGAGCAACAGGATGTAATGGTGAAACCGCTGAATAGCCTGGACCGCGGCAAGCGCCAAATTCTCTACATAGGCATAACATGTTTCAGTGTCGAGGAGATTTTGAGACAAATAATAAATCACGTTTTCATTTCAGTTATCATCATCCTGTACCATTACCGTGGCAATTGTGTTGAATGTGGCAGCCAAATAGAGGGTAAAGTTGCGATGATAGTTGGGAGGACGTATTAATGGAGTGTTGATAAGAAACATCTTAATTTTATCGAAGGATTGCTGAGAAATCTCATCCCAATGGAAGGGAACGTCTTGTTTTAGAAGTCGTGTAAACCCTTTGGCAACCTCTGCATAGTTCGGGATAAAACAATGTGAGAAATTTGCTTTCCCCTGAAGACTCTGAAGTTGATGCAAAGAGGATGGGGAGGGGAGATTAAAAATAGCCTCGACCTTGAGAAGGTCAAGGCGAATTCCATCCTTAGAGACAATGAATCCTAAAAGCCGACCAGAGTCAACGCAGAAGACACACTTGTGAGGATTAAGCCTGATGTTGTAACGTCTGCAGCGGATAAAAGTCTGGCGGAGATGTTCTATATGGTCCTTGCGTAGAGCTGAATGAGCCAGGAGGTCATCCAGGTATGGCTGAACAATGTTATGTATGTCGTGAAAGGTGTAGGACATGGCATGCTAGAAGGTAGCCACAAAGTTTTTTAAGCCAAAAGGGAGCTTCTTGTAGGAAAATGTTCCCCACGGGTAGATGAAGGCAGTCTTATGTTTATCAGATGGAAGGATATTAATTTGATTATAACCCGAGAAGCCCTCTATAAGGGAAAATATCTCACTCCCTACACATTCGTCGATGATCTAATCTATAAAGGGGGTGGGATAGTTGTCCTTAGGGAAAGCCCGATTGATATCTCGATAGTCAACACAGACTTGAATTGTGCCCTGCTTCTTATCCACAGGGACAATATTGGAAACTCACTCTGTCAGAGGGATCAGATATATGAAGCCCGCTTTAAGAAGTTTCTCAACTTCTGCTTTTATAGCAGCGGCTTTTCGAGGATGCACTGGGCGCAGACGCTGGCACACAGGCTTCGCACCAGGATAGGTGGGAATTTCGTGCACGAGGATACTAGGATGGATTCCTGGCATCTCTTCATAAGACCATGTGAAAACATCTCGGAATTCATAGAAAAGGCTAGTGTACACTTGAATCTCATCGGGAGAACAAGTGACTCCCACGTGGATGTTCTCAAATGCATCCCGGGCCAGAATCTGAGATGTCGATAGGCATATTTTGGGTAATATTACTTAGCTCAAAAGTATCGTTAGTGTCAAATTTTCATTCACTTTCCTCCAGTGATCAAACATGCTCTTACAAAGTGATTTTAAGATGTCAAGGTCAAATTTTGTCATTTTAGTGAGTATTCAAGTAAAATTTGGTCACTAGGTATTAGGTCTAGGGTTTTTTTTCACTCTTTTCAAAGTTGTCCAAATGTCGGTCCATGTCACCATTCAGCTGAGTGTACCATCATTCAAAGGGTTTTCATCATCATGTCAAGTTCCAATGGGTCATTTTACACCTTGTTCATGCTTCAGTTGTGCCTAGGTAAGGTCCATTTCCCTCTCCTAGGGTTTTGGAGGTAATTTCTCTTGGATGGTCAAATCATTATCAAAACTTGTATCTTGATGTTCATACACCTTCCCTAATCCTTAATGTACCTTATTAAATACTTCCCAGCACTGAGATTCCCCAAATTCCCCATTTTCACACAAACCCTAGTTTCTTGCTACAACTTGGCAATTTTCTAGGCTAGGCTTGTGTTTTTCCCTTTTGGACCCCTTCCCCTAACTCAATATCTGAAATTCCACTTTCAATTACTTCCTAACATCCCTCCCTACTTCCCAAAATTTTCTCAAGAATTTAGAAGCCCCTTATCCCCTTCATTTCGCTTCATTTCGATAAATCCCTTGTTCCACACTTCGAGATAAGTTTCACTCAAATGCTATTTCAGAGCAATAAAAGATGAATTTTCTAAAAATGAGAGAGGTTTTTGTCAAAAACATTCCAAATAAGAAAAAAATACTTCACTTTTTACACAGGTATCGCGGTTTTAGATAAATGTCAAAAATAAAATCGCCTTGAGAGAATTGATGCACCTCTGAAGTGACCTTGGGAAAATCAAGCTTTCTCCTAGCTTGGTTGGCCAAATGACTTGATTGATGAGTCAAATGATAAATATACACAGATATATTTTCAATGAGCTATCATGAGCTAAATTTTGAGTTGAGGAAGACCTTAAAAAGTTGACTGCAACAACGCTCTGCCTTTAGTCAGCCTCATTCTGCTCATTTTGACAAGTTTTGGGAGATTTGATTTCTGACAAGGAAAATGAACTCTGAATTAAGAAATTCCACCTGGGTTGGAAATTAGACTCAAAGAGATTTCCAAAGAGCTATCATGAACCCAATTTAGACACCAGGAAGGCCTCCAAAAGCCTCCTGCAAAATGCACTATTTATGGCACGGCGCATTGGGTAGGAGTGCGGTGCACTGAAGGTGCGCGACGCATAGAGCAATTTTTCTCAGTGTAAATTAACACTGGTGCAGCGCACCCATTGAGCGCAGTGCATTGGGCTTGTGCGTGGTGAATAGAGCTCCAAAGGCTGAAACTTATCTTCCTTCATCAAAACTCATTTCAATTCGGTTCATTTGCTTCCAAGTAAGTTGACAAAGCCTCTTCATTGATTTTAGGGTGTATTTGCTGCGTGTTGAAGAGGAGGAATTCAAAAGTTTAAATGATAAAAATATAACCCTATACCCATATTGAAATCTACTCCCTAGGGTTTGAAGAGAGGTGGTTGTATTTTGAAATTGGGTGTCAAACTTGAACTTGCCAAAACACTCTCATTCCATTTTTATTTCTGCTCTTATCACTCATATCATTGTTCTCACTGCTATTATCATTGTTATTATACCACAGTCCCTTCCTATTCCTGCTGTCCCATATCCCTTATTCCCATGCTTTTGAATCCTCAAACCCTATCATTTTCCATCATCTCCTTCCCTTCCTATCATTGGTGAAATCCTAATTTCCGAAGTATTCAAAGGCTGTCTCTATTGCCTAAACATACCCCCATCATTATCACCTATTCCTATATCACTTGTAAAGGTTCATAATCCCGAAGTTCCCCAAGCAGTGAGTGATTGTCCTTCCACTTTGAATTCACTTGACAGTCTATTGCATTCATGGTGATACTTCCTTGCAGCTTCTCATTTCATGTGTGGCACATTTGGCATTAAAACATACACCAAAACTATTGTTTTCACTTTACATATATCAGCATATACTTGTCAAACACCTTGCTTTTAGCACCATGTCAGAGACAGATTCACCATATGAGTAGGGGTATGAGCAGGATATTGATTAATCTACCAAGCTTAATATACCGAGGAGATCTCATAAAAGTGGCAGTCACATATCATAGAGGCGCCAGAGCCTTGTTTGCAGCATCATGACGAGTACTATCTCCACCTGGGGTGGAAGGGGTCTCGTTGACTTCATCAGCAGCGCGAGTACTATCTCCAAATGGTGTGGAAGGGGTCTCTCCTTCAACATCAGCACAGGTGCAGGTTCAGTATAGAGGCAAGAGGCTGATGCAGGATGAGGGCCCCTCAGGAGGCCAAGATAGTGAGTTTACATTGATTGATGTTGATGCGAGCTCTCCCAGCTCAAAGCTGAGGGAGGTCATCCAGAAGCAGAAAGCTGAGATTGGCACATTGACTGAGAGATTGCAGAGAGCACAGTGGGTGATAAACTACTTGGAGCAGCGGAACAGACAACTAGAGGATCAGAAAATGATCATTGACTTGCAGAAGATCTGTCAAGACCGAGAGTTGGTTCGAAAGAGACCCGGTGACATGACACCCATTGAGCGGAAGATTTGGCTTGAGAGAGTCAACAGGCATCTTGAGAAGTTTTTGGTGAAGGCCAATAGGGACAAAGACATGCTCAGACATATGAAGAATCACTATTGGGCCCGTACACACGTCTGCAAAGCCAGGATGAAGATCCTGAAGGCGAAATTGAGAAAAGCACTGAAATGGTGAAAAAGGCCTGATCCACTTAGAATCTTGGATGAGGCTTCCTTGGCTGAGCATGAGGCATGATGGGGGACCTTCACTCCGAATTTCAGAAAATTTGGAGAATTTTTTGTCATTTTTAAAAATTTTGGTTGCAAAACAGGTTTTTTCGCCCGACGCGTCGCGCCACTCGACGCGCGCTTATGATTGGGACATCTTCAAGAGGAAAGCTTGAAATTTTTGGATTTTTCATGAAAATTTATGCATTTTCAGGAATGGCCGAAGCATTTCATCACATTCTGGGCTGCCTAAAGAGCCAAAAACACCATGAAAATCACCTTTCTGCCACCTTTTGCACCAGCAGGAAATACTCTTGGGACAATGGAGTTTTGGAGGGGCAAATGAGCTCCAAATTGCAAAATTCTACTTGGGTTGGATAGCCGACATCTAGGGCTTTCCAACGAGCTATCATGAGCTCAATTTGGACTTCAGTAAGTGCTCCAAAAATAGGTCCAAAGTAGCATGACGCATAGAGAAATTGAGCGCGGCGCATAGAGGAATTTTGCCCAAATTTCACTGTTCAGCTCAGAAATTTGCCCAGTTTTGACTAGTTTTATTTTTTCATGTGATGCTTTATCTCTCTTGACATAATTTGGTAACCATGATGTAATTTTGGCATGTTTTTACTTGTTCTAGAGGATTCATTCACTAAAAAGTGAAAATCAAGTGAATGGATCAGTTTCCTAGCATATAGAGGGAAGTTGTTTGGCTGCCTAGATTTTAGCTCCATGTTTAGAATTGGTTCAAAATGCTCCTAGAAGGATGAGCTCAAACCCTAGAGGCATGGGAAGGGGTTAGGATGGTCTATATCATGTATTTTCTCAGTCATTTTCAAAGTTTGGAATGGGTTGGACTCTTGGGAAAAGTTTGGCACACTATTGTACATATTTTCTGCATTTTTGGCTAAGGAAAGATCAAAGGTTTTGCAGCACCTGTTGGGATTCTTGTGGCTTTCAGTTTTTGATGGTGTTTTCTCTTAGTTATTTGTAATTTCTTTAATTTTTAATGTATGCCATTCCCTTCTTTTGCTTCTGAAACTAAATGAATGAGTAAATGAGGTAGAATTCATTGATTCCAGTGCTCTGCCTTTAGACTTTTGTTTAATTTTATATGTTTTCGCCAGTTTGGAGAGGATCCTTGTTCTCCCTTGACCTCTTCAGCCCCTTGTCATTCTAATCCATCCATACACATAATCAAAAGCATCAAGACTACTGCCTACCTTGCCCCAATTCGAATTCTGCGAAGATCTCGCCTCATCCCCAAGCCCAAAATTGCCATTCCCACTTTTCCAACAAAAAACCCAAAAAATTATAATAAAACCCTCCTATTTATTTACTAGCCTAAAATCAGTATCCATTTTGAGTCATATCAGGCCCTATTGGACATATTTTGTTGAGATAGACCCAGAGAGAGCCCTCTCCTGTCCTCGTAGGGCTAGCTACGAGGCTGAGCGTGGTTTGATGTTGCCTTGAGTTTTGCCTTATTTCAGCCTAAGGTAGATTCAAGCGCTAACATAGTGGCGACCATACTGGGGAAGAAAATGGTTTTCTTGTTGGTGTTATTTGTTTTATAAGCTATAGACGGAGCCTGAAGTTATGCCAGGAAGCCTTTGAAACGCTCTTGCTTTGCATTAGCGAAAGTAGATAAACGTTGCTTCAGTCAATATCTGGTCTAGCTTGTGAATGTGACACTTGACTTCCAATTGCCCCAGTACATGTATCAAGTTTAGATCTGATGGTTGATGGTGGAAAACGATCAGACATAAGAAGGCTGAAATAATTCACCTGGTGACTCCAATTCAAAGTAGAGACTCCACTGGTGGACTGACTCTTTCTCTGAGAAAATGGAAGGATCTTACACAAAGTTCAGGTATCTAAAGTGGAATGGTATTTAGGATCTAATCTGCTTTCTTGTAAATTACTTCTTCTCTGGTCTTGAAGATGTCTTGAATGTTTTTTAGAATTTGTTGTATGATAAAGGTGATCAAAATATTTACTTGACCTATTCAAAGAATGTAAATACTGAGTTTCCCTTTGATCCTGGCCTCCTTACTTTTCCCACATCTTATGATGACTCTCTTCAGAGTGATGAGCCTAAAGAAAACAAAACTGATCCCGAAGCTCTTGTACATACCCCTACACCTTTTAAAATTCCATATCAATACAAACCTCTTGTTTTACCTTCTGTTCTTCATGCTTTCCCTAAAAATTATGACCTATATCTACCAAGATTTGACGGTGAATGTAAAAATGTCAATGCTGAGCAACATGTGCAGAATGTTGAGACTTTTCTAGACCTTTTTGAAGTTGATGATGAAGATGTTAGTATTAGGATTTTTGCTCTTTCTTTTCAAGGCAAAGTCAAGAGTTGGTTTAAAGCCCTGCCTGATGCGAGCATCTCAGATTTCTAGTAGTTCATCGAAGTTTTCCTCGACAGGTGGGTGATCGGATAGAATCCTTTCCTTATTATAGAAGAGTATAACCAGCTGAAAAGACTGCCAAGGGAGACAGTACAACAATTTTCTACCAGATTTAACCAAGTATATTTTTCAATGCCAGCTGATATAAGACCTTCTCCTAGATCTGCTCTCTTGAACTACCCGGGTGCCTTTGATCCAGAAATGGAGTTTCAGCTGAGAGGAAGGAATATTGCAACACTTCACGAGATGTAGAACAGTGCAGTAAATGTAGAGGCTCATTTGCTGATCCGAAAGGCAAGGTTGAAAGAGGAAGAGATGAAAAACATAGATCCGGAGGAATTGGCATCTCTAGAGGTAAAGTTGGACATTTTGGTAAGTGCAGTAGAAGAGATAATGCAAAAGAAAACCACAAAGAATGAGTATAATGTTGAAGCCCATGGCTCACTGATTGAGGAAGAACAAGTTGTTGATCCAAAACATTTTGTTTCTTATCCCAGTTGTCATAGTGATTGCTTTATAGATCATCTTGAAGAAGAGAGAGCTGTTGATATGACATGTATGCTTGATGATGTGTTGTATACTGATGATTTTCCTCAGTTTGATCAGTATGATGATGATTATGTTCTCCAAACAGAAGCTAATCTTGCAGACGAATCAGCAGCTAGTTTGTGCGAGGAGGAAGTTCACTTTCAGCAGCTTGAGTACAGTGATCAACTAATGCATATCAGCTATGACAATGATGAGGAAAGTGCAACAAATTTTGATGTAAGTGAAGGACCTTTGCCTTTTTGTTTTGACTCGTTTCAGTTCATCAGAGACAATTTCCATGCAATCAGAAATCAACTGCCAACAAGCCTTGATCTGGACCATCTTGAGGGTAATGTAAACCTTGTTCAAGATTTCTCATATTCAGATTTGCAGCCCTCGAAACCCATTGATTTTCAAGTTGTAGATGAGGACTTGGAAGCTAGCACATATGATCAAATGATACAAGGTGATTCCATACCATTTTGTTTTGAATCATTTCAGTTTTTGGAGAAAAAATTGCATAGTAAATCTTCAAATGAGCAGCCTGTAAGAAATCAGCAATCTCTCAGTGTTAATGTTGAGGATGAGATAGATAACGAAATTCTTGAGCAGCCTGTAGCATCAGATTTGCAGCCACCAAATGAAATTGAAGGTCAGATTACAGATGAAGGCGTGGAAGATGAAATACATGATTTGATGATGCAGGAAGATTCCATACCCTTTTGTTTCGAAGCATTTCAGTTCATAAAGCAGAATCTTCGTAATCTCTCTAAAGCAAAAGATGAACAGTCAATAGGAGGTCATACAGTTTCAATGGATACATCACAGCAGTCTTCTCAAGTTTTTGATGATCCTATTGTTGATGTGTTGGATGATGTTTGCAGTCAAAGTCTTTCTCCATTGACTTTATGTAAGGTTGAAACGTGTGATGATATAGACTTGATCCGAAAGCCAGTCTCTTTGTCCTTTTTAGCAGGAGTCTCATCACAAAGCTCATCACAAAGCTCAGATCAAATTTTGCATTCATGGTATGAGGAGAAGAGAAGTAATCCATTGGATGAGCTAAGTCCTAGCGTGCATTTTGAGATCCTTATGCAGCATGAATTTCAAGATCCTTATGCAGTGTTTTTGGAGGCGGATAGAGAATCCATAGTATTCAACGGATTTGTTCACAAGTTTTCATTGGAGTTGCCTTTTAGTAGTTCTCTCTTGTTGTTCATAAATGAGCACTTGCAGAGAATCCAAACAGTAGCTGCAATACTTACATGGTTGCATTGGTTGTTTCATTTCACTTGATCAGGTGATGAATGGAACAATTAGAGTAGGTTGTATTGAGTAAGCTCTAATTTGAGCATCTTTTCCAGTTTTTCAATTGTGTTTAAGTATCAAGTCAGTTTTTAGTTGAGTGAGAGTCATTTTGTGTCATCAATTCATCAGTTTTCAGTCATGCATTTCAGCTTGAGTTTTTGACTCCATTGCCCAATGGATGAAGGCATTGTCTGCTTTCCAAAGATCTGTAGTTCTTGGCACCTCCAAGGAGCTACCATCCCCATTGGAGCCAATGTTAGTGTCAGCCTTTTCAGCCTTCCTCCAGTGATCAAACATGCTCTTACAAAGTGATCTTAAAGTGTCAAGGTCAAATTTTGTCATTTCAGTGAGTCTTCAAGTAAAATTTGGTCACTAGGTATTAGGTCTAGGGTTTGTTTTCACTCTTTTCAAAGTTGTCAAAATGTCGGTTCATGTCACCATTCAGCTGAGTGTACCATCATTTAGAGGGTTTTCATCATCATTTCAAGTTCCAATGGGTCATTTTACACCTTGTTCATGCTTCAGTTGTGCCTAGGTAAGGTCCATTTCCCTCTCCTAGGGTTTTGGAGGTAATTTCTCTTGGATGGTCAAATAATTATCAAAACTTGTATCCTAATGTTCATAAACCTTCCCTAATCCTTAATGTATCTTATTAAATACTTCCCATCACCGAGATTCCCCAAATTCCCCATTTTCACACAAACCCTAGTTTCTTGCTACAACTTGGCAAATTTCTAGGCTAGGCCTGTGTTTTGCCCTTTTGGACCCCTTCCCCTCACTCAATCTCTGAAATTCCACTTTCCCCTACTTCCTAACATCACTCCCTACTTCCCAAAAGTTTCTCAAGAATTTATAAGCCCTTTATCCCCTTCATTTTGCTTCATTTCGACAAATCCTTTGTTCCACACATCGAGATAAGTTTCACTCAAATGCTATTTCAGAGAAATAAAAGATGAATTTTGGAAAAATGAGAGAGGTTTTTGTCTAAAACATGCCAAATAAGAACAACCTCCTTCACTTTTTACACAGGTATCATGGTTTTATATAAATGTCAAAAATACAATCGCCTTGGGAGAATTGATGCACCTTTGAAGTGACCTTGGGAAAATCAAGATTTCTCCTAGCTTGGTTGGCCAAATGACTTGCTTGATGAGTCAAATGATAAATAGACACAAATATATTTTCAATGAGCTATCATGAGCTCAATTGGGAGTTGAGGAAGACCTTAAAATTTTTACTGCAATAGCGCTCTGCCTTGAGGCAACCTCATTCTGCTCATTTTGAAAATTTTTGGGAGATTTTATTTCTGACATGGAAAATGAACTCCGAATTGAAAAATTTTACTTGGGTTGGAAATTAGACTCAAAGAGATTTCCAACGAGCTATAATGCACCAAATTTGGACACCGGGAAGGCCTCCAAAAGCCTCCTGCAAAATGCACTATTTATGGCGCGGCGCATTGGGTAGGAGCGCGGCGCACTGAAGGTGCGCGGTGCATAGAGCAATTTTTCTCAGTGTAAATTAACACTGGCGTGGAGCACCCATTAAGAACAACGCATAGAGCTCCAAAGGCTAAAACTTATCTTCCTTCATCAAAACTCATTTCAATTCGGTTCATTTGCTTCCAAGTAAGTTGACAAAACCTGTTCATTGATTTTAGGGTGTGTTTGCTGCATGTTGAAGAGGAGGAATTCAAAAGTTTAAATGGTAAAAATATAACCCTATAGCCACATTGAAATCTGCTCCCTAGGGTTTGAAGAGAGGTTGTTTTATTTTGAAATTGGGTGTCAAAACTTGAACTTTCCAAAACACTCTCATTCCATTTTTATTTCTGCTCTTATCACTCATATCATTGTTCTCACTGCTATTATCATTGTTATTATACCACAATCCCTTCCTATTCCTGCTGTCCCATATCCCTTATTCCCTTTTATTCCCATGCTTTTGAATCCTCAAACCCTATCATTTTCCATCATCTCCTTCCCTTCCTATCATTGGTGAAATCCTAATTTCCGAAGTATTCAAAGGCTGTCTCTATTGCCTAAACATACCCCCATCATTATCACCTATTCCTATATCACTTGTAAAGGTTCATAATCCCGAAGTTCCCCAAGTAGTGAGTGAATGTCCTTCCTCTCTGAATTCACTTGACAGTCTATTGCATTCATGGTGATACTTCCTTGCATCTTCTCATTTCATTTGTGGCATATTTGGCAAAAAAACATACACCAAAACTCTTGTTTTCACTTTACATATATCAGCATATACTTGTCAAACACCTTGCTTTTAGCACCATGTCAGAGATAGATTCACCATATGAGCAGGGGTATGAGCAGGATAGTGATTCATCTACCGAGCTTAATATATCGAGGAGATCTCATAAAAGTGGCAGTCACATATCAGAGAGGCGCCAGAGCCTTGTTTGCAACATCACGACGAGTACTATCCCCACCCGGGGTGGAAGGGGTCTCGTTGACTTCATCAGCAGCGCGAGTACTATCTCCACATGGTGTGGAAGGGGTCTCACCTTTGACATCAGCACAGGTGCAGGTTCAGTATAGAGGCAAGAGGCCGATGTAGGATGAGGGCCCCTCAGGAGGCCAAGATACTGAGTTTACATTGATTGATGTTGATGCGAGCTCTCCCAGCTCAAAGCTGAGGGAGGTCATCTAGGAGTAGAAAGTCGAGATTGGAACATTGACCGAGATATTGCAGAGAGCACAGTGGGTGATAAACTACTTGGAGCAGCGGAACAAACAACTAGAGGATTAGCAAATGATCATTGACTTGCAGAAGATCCATGAAGACCGAGAGTTGGCTCGAAAGAGACCCGGTGACATGACACCCATTGAGCGGAAGATTTGGCTTGAGAGAGTCAACAGGCATCTTGAGAAGTTTTTGGCGAAGGCCAATAGGGACAAATACATGCTCAGACATATGAAGAATCACTATTGGGCCCGTACACACGTCTGCAGAGATAGGATGAAGATCCTGAAGGCAAGATTGAGAAAAGCACTGAAACGGTGAAAAAGGCCTGATCTGCTTAGAATATTGGCTGAGGCTTCCTTGGCTGAGCATGAGGCATGATGGGGGACCTTCACTCCAAATTTCAGAAAATTTGGAGAATTTTTTGTCATTTTTGAAAATTTTGGTTGCAAAACAGGTTTTTCCGCCCGACGCGCGCTTATGATTGGGACATCTTCTGGAGGAAAAATTGACATTTTTTTATTTTTCATGGAAATTTATGCATGTTCAGGAATTTCCGAAGCATTTCATCACATTTGGGCTGCCTAAAGGGCCAAATACACCATGAAAATCACCTTTCTGCCACCTTTTGTAGCAGCAGGAAGTACTCTTGGGAGAATGAAGTTTTGGAGGGGAAAATGAGCTCCAAATTGCAAAATTATAATTGGTTGGGATACCAGACATCTAGGGCTTTCCAACGAGCTATCATGATCTCAATTTGGAATTCGGGAAGTGCTCCAAAAATAGGTCCAAAGTAGCGCGATGCATAGAGAAATTGAGCGCAGCGCATAGAGGAATTTTGCCCAAATTTCACTGTTTAGCTCAGAAATTCACCCAGTTTTGACTAGTTTTATTTTTTCATGTGATTCTTGATCTCTCTTGATGTAATTTGGTAGCCATGATGTAATTTTGGCATGTTTTTACTTGTTCTAGAGGATTCATTCACTAAAAAGTGAAAATCAAGTGAATGGATCAGTTTCCTAGCATATAGAGGCAAGTTGTTTGGCTGCCTAGATTTTAGCTCCATGTTTAGAATTGGTTCAACCTGCTCCTAGAAGGATGAGATCGACCCCTAGAGGCATGGGAAGGGGTTAGGATGGTCTATATCATGTATTTTCTCAGTAATTTTCAAAGGTTGGAACGGGTTGGACTCTTGGGAAAAGTTTGGCACACTATTGTACATATTTTCTGCATTTTTGGCTAAGGAAAGATCAGAGGTTTTGCAGCACCTGTTCGGATTCTTGTGGCTTTCAGTTTTTGATGGTGTTTTATCTCATTTATTTTTAATTTCTTTAATTTTTAATGTATGTCATTCCCTTCTTTTTCTTCTGAAACTAAATGAATGAGTAAATGAGGTAGAATTCATTGATTCCAGTGCTCTGCATTTAGACTTTTGTTTAATTTTATATGTTTTTGCCAGTTTGGAGAGGATCCTTGTTCTCCCTTGCCCTCTTCAGTCCCTTGTCATTCTGATCCATCCATACACATAATCAAAAGCATCAAGACTACTGCCTAACTTGCCCCAATTCGAATTCTGCAAAGATCTGGCCTCATCCCCAAGCCCAAAATTGCCATTCCCATTTTTCCAACAAAAAACCCAAAAAATCAAAATCAAACCCTCCTATTTATTTACTAGCCTAAAATCAGTATCCATTTTGAATCATCTCAGGCCCTATTGGACATCTTTTGCCGAGATAGACCCAGAGAGAGCCCTCTCATGTCCTCATAGGGCTAGCTACAAGGCTGAGCGTGGTTTGATGTTGCCTTGAGTTTTTCCTTATTTAAGCCTAAGGTAGATTCAAGCGCTAACAAGTACTTCATGAGTCAATATTGGCATTTGGAGAGGCAAAGAGGGAACCTAAGATGCAAAACGCTCAAGACAATTATACATTGCCCCCAGGCTAGGCATGAACGAAGAATAATGATGTCCATCGCTCCATGGCAGATCTTCCAGAGACATAGTCTCCAAGATAGCTTCGTTAGACAGAAAAACTTCTCTCAAAGGATCAGGTGAATCTTCATCGCCAAGCTAAGGGGATTGAAAATAAACATTAAGAGCCATGCTCGAAGGAGCATTTTCCGCAGGAGGAGGATATGATGCGGCAACGATCTCGAAATAATTGATTTCAACTGGGGTCATAGGCATCGATTCTCCAAAAGAGGCAACCTTTTCAGGAGAAGGGATGATCCACGGGTCATTTGACCTAGAGATCATGTTGACTTGAATGGTGTTCGGTGGTGGAATGAGAAAAATACCCATGAGAACAGGGTCCTTGAAAAGACCAGGTCCTATACTATCAGGGGGATTAGGAATTTGATCCATGTATGGCACATTATTCTTGGAGGATGAGGTAAAGAAAGACAACTGATCAATAGTAATAATCTTGCCCTCATGTGGAAACTTTAAAAGTTGAAAGAGGATGGATGGAATGCACAACATGGCGTGGGTCCAACTACAACTGAGTAGGAGATTGTAGTTGAGTTTTGCATCAACAAATTCCACTTCAACGTTGACTATTTTACCTTGCAATGTGATTGGTAGACTCACAAGAACACCCAAGGGTTTTGATTCCCTTCCATCGAATGCCTCGAGATCAATGGGAGATGAAGTGAGGGCTAGAGAGCCTATGGCTTTCTAGCAAGCAGATGACATAACGTAGGTAGAAGCACCTTCGTCCACAATTAATCTATGAATATTGAGGCTATTGATGATGACTTGTAACAAGGGAAATCTAGTGCAGAAGTCGAGGGACGAAATTCTCTAGATCGAAGGTGAGAAGGCTAGAATCAGCAGGATCAATTCCACCGATTGTAGATAACAGAGCTTTTTGTTGAGATGGGAAACTTTGAAGCACTTCCAACGCAAACATTGCGGAGGGTGCCTGTGCCAAATCCTCAACAATGCTGTAATGCTGAGCAACATGGGCGTTTGGATTATAGGAAGACTTTCGGACAACACCTTTGGATGGTGGCCATAAAACGGGTTCAGTGCTGGGCTTCTCAATTTCAAGAGGACCAGAGGCAGGTGGGGGAGGCATGCCATCAATGAATTCCTTCCCAGCTGCCTAGCATGATCCGGCATAATCCTTTAATCGAGTGGCAATAGAAACAGGTACAACACCATTCATCATGAAAATCTGAGACCCAAACAGTGTAGATGGTGAAGGCTACTAGACCATCTGGGTCTGCTAAGATGGAAAAGGTTCTTTAAGAACTGCAGGAGTTCCCTTAGAGCCTTTAAGAAGTTTACTAACCTTGGATCATCAAGGAAAATATTTGGTGTGGTGGTATTCATCACAGATCAGGCAAGGGTACTTCGGTTTTCATTGCGAACCATCATTAGCATGTGGTTTGGAAGATTCTAGTTTCGGGGCATCGGATTTGGCCTTGCCTTTGCCCTTCTTCTTCCCTTTAGAAGCCTTTTCCACAAGATTGGCCTGAATGGCATTGACCTCTGCGGTCTTACCAGAATCTGGAGTAGCTGGAGGAGCAGAATTGTTGGAAGAATTCAATTTCTCCTTCCCATTAGAATAATTACGAGAAGTGTGAGAGACGGAACAAATAACACCGTCAATCGATGGGGTAGCTGGTGCTTTAGAGGTCCCTGGTTGCAGGGCATCAGTCAAGATATCATATAACGTGTCAGACTGAGAGTACACTAAATCGAGGTACTGGGCACAAGAAATGGCTTGTTCCTCAGTTACACATGCCCCCATAGCAATGTCCTGTGCAATCTTGTTGACAAAGGAGGTAGTGAACTGGTGAGTTTGAAGCTGATCAGGAATGTCAAACTTGATCAGACAACGACGACGTCTCCATTCATGAATATGATATGAAATATGAGTGGCTTGGTCCTATTTCAGAGATGTCAGGAGATGCGTCCCAGCTTCATAATGAACTGGTAACTAGAAATGCGTCAGGAATGCCATAGCTAGAGTATTAAATTCTTGAAAAATGCCACAGGGTAGTTCTATGTACCATTTAGCAGCAACTCCAGTGAGAGTGTGATAGAAAAGACGTAGATGGATCGAGTCATCGATCTAAGAGTTCAAAGAACACCACAAACGGTAAGTCATGACATGTGCTTGGGGGTCTTCTCCAGATTTTCCTTCAAATTTGGGACAATCACCAGGCACCTTCGTCGGAATCGAAGGGGAAATATGGATTATGAAGAATCATATCATTGGCCAATTTGGACACATCGAGTAATTCCAATGTGGCAAGGAAAGGAAATTAAGGATTGAAAAGCATGCTAGGTCCCCGATAAGGACCTGTACCTGTACTCCAGCCTGGTTGAGCATGATTTTACCCCCATTAGTTCTGTGAGGGATTGCAAGGACGGTGACAAAATGCTGTGAAACAAACCTTAACCTTGTCTTTACCCTTAACCTTAACCTTAACCTTGACCTTAACCCTTAATGTAACTTCAACCTTGACTTTACTTAACAAAACTTAAGGTTAAGGTTCAGGTTAAGGTAAGGATTAAGATAAGGTTCAGGTTAGGTTAAGGTTACGAGCTTAATCAGGTTAAGGTTAAGTTTAAGGTTAAGGTTAAGGTTAAGGGTTTGGGAAGGCTAAGGTTAAGGGTAAGATAAGGCTAAGCTTAAGGTTAGGTTAAGGTCAAGGTCAAGGTTAAGGTTAAGGTTAAGGTCAAGGCTAAGGGTAAAGTTAAGGTCAAGGTTAGGGTTAGGTTATAGATAAGGTTAAGGTGAAGGTTAAGATTAAGGTTAAGGTTAAGGGTTACGCCTTGACTTTACCCTTAACTTAACCTTAACCTTCACTATAACCTAACCCTAACCTTGACCAAACCCTTAACATAACCTTAACCTTCCCATAACCTTAACCTTAACCTTAACCTTAACCTTGACCTTAAGGGTAAGGTTTGGTCAAGGTTAGGGTTAGGTTATAATTAAGGTTAAGGTTAAGGTTAAGGTTAATTTAAGGTTAATGTTAAGGGTTTGGTTAAGGTTAAGGTTAAGGTTAAGGGTTAAGGTAAGGTTAAGGTAAAGTCAAGGTTAAGGTTAAGGGGGTAAGGTTAAGGTGAAGGTTAAGGTTAAGGTTAAGGTTAAGTTAACGTTAAGGTTAGGTTAAGGCTAAGTTAAGGGTAAAGTCAAGGTTAAGGTTAAGGTTAAGGTTATAGTTAAGTCAAGTTAAGGTTCAGGTTAAGGTTAAGGTTATGGTTAAGGTTAAGTTTAAGGTTAAGGTTAAGGGTAAAGATAACGTTATGGTTAAGGTTACGTTAGGGGTAAAGTCAAGGTTAAGGTTAGGATAAGCTTAAGCTTGAGGTTTTGGTTAATATAAGGTTAAGATAAGGTTAAGCGTAAGGTTAAAGTTAAGGTTAGGCTAAGGTTATGGTTAAGGTAAGGTTAAGTGTAAAGTTAATGTTAAGGTTAGGTTAAGGTTAAGATAAGTTTAAGGGTAAGGTTAAGGTCAATGTTAAGGTCAAGGTCAAGGTCAAGGGTAAGGTCAAGGTTAAGGTTAAGGTTATGGTTATGGGAAGGTTAAGGTTAAGGTTATGGTTAGTCGAAGGTTAAGGTTAAGGTTAAGCTTAAGGTTAAGGTTATGGCTAAGGTTATGGTTAAGGTTAAGGTTAAGTTCAGGTTAAGTTTAAGGTTTGGTCAAGTTTATGGTTAGGTTATGGTTAGTGTGAAGGTTAAGTTAAGGGTAAATTCAAGGTTAAGGTTATGGTTATGGGAAGGTTAAGGTTAAGTTTAAGGGGTTAAGGTTAGGTTAAGGGTAAATTCAAAGTAAAGGTTAAGGTGAAGGTGAAGGTTAAGGTTAAGGTTTAGGTTAAGGGTTTGGTCAAGTTTAGGGTTAAGTTATAGTTAATGTCACGATTAGGTTATGTTATAGTTAAAGTTAAGGTTAAGTCAAGGTTAATGTTAAGTTAAGGTTAAGCTTATGGTTAAGGTCAAGGTCAAGGTTAACGTTAATGTTAGCTTAAGGGTAAGGTTAAGGTTAGGGTTAGGTTATCGTTAAGGTTATGGTTAGGGTAAGGTTAGGGTTAGGTTATAGTTAAGGTTAAGTTTAGGTTAAGGTTAAGGTTAGGGTTAAGGTTAGGTTAAGGTTAAGGTTAAGGTTAAGGTTATGGTTATGGGAAGGTTAAGGTTAAGGTTAAGTTAAGTTTAAGGTTAAGGTTAAGGTTAAAGTTAAGGTTAAGGTTAATGTTAATGGTCTGGTCAAGGTTACGGTTAGGCTATATTTAAGGTTAAGGTTAGGTTAGGTTATAGTTAAAGTTAAGGTTAAGGTTAAGTTTTAGGTTAAGATGAAGGTTAAGGTTAAGGTTAGGTTAAGGTTAAGGGTAAGGTTAAGGTTAACGTTAAGATTAGGTTAAGTTTAAGGTTAAGGTTGCGGTTATGGGAAGGTTAAGGTTAAGGTTAGGTTAAGGGTTTGGTCAAGGTTAGGGTTAGTTTATAGTGAAGGTTAAGGTTAAGTTAAGGGTAAAGTCAAGGTGTAACCATTAACCTTAACCTTACTCTTAACCTTCACCTTAACCTTAACCTTGATTTTACCCTTAACCTAACCTTAACCTTCACTATAACCTAACCCTAACCTTGACCTTAACTTTACCCTTAACCTTGACCTTAACCTTAACGTTAACCTTGACCTTGACATTAACCTAACATTAACCTTAACCTTAACCTTAACCTTAACCTTAACCTTACCCTTAACGTTAACCTTCCCAAACCCTTAAACTTAATCTTGCCTTAACCTAACTTTATCCTTAACCTTCCCCTAAAGTTAACCCTAACCTTATCGCAACCTTACCCCTAACCCTAACCTTGACCAAACCCTTAACATTAACCTGAACCTTAACCTAACCTTAACCAAACCCTTAACCTTAACCTTAAACTTCACCTTAACCTTCACCTTAACCTTACCCTTAACTTTCACCTTAACCTTAAATTTAACCTGACTAAACTCATAACCCTTAACCTTAACCTTGAATTTACCCTTAACCTAAACTTAACCTTAAATATAACATAACCCTAACCTTGACCTTAAATTTACCCTTAACCTTGGCCTTAACCTTAACCTTGACCTTGACCTTAACCTTAACCTAACCTTAACCTTAACCTTAACCTTAACCTTATCTTACCCTTAACCTTAACTATAACCTAACCCTCACGTAAATCCAACCTTAACTTTAACCTTAAACTTAACCTAACCTTAACTTTCCCCTAAGCTTAACCCTAACCTTAACCTTTACTTTAGCCTGAACCTAACCTTAACCTTAACTTTAACCTTAAATTAACCTAACCTTAACCTTAACCAAACCCTTAACCTTGACTTTAACCTTAACCGGAACCATAACCTTAACTGGAATAAACTCGTAATCTTAACCTTAACCTTAACCTGAGGTTAATATTATCATTAAGGTTAAGGTTAGGGATAAGTTAAGGTCAAGGGTAAGGTTAAGGTTAAGGTTAAGGTCAATGTTAAGGTTAGGTTTACGGTAAATTTAAGGTTAAGGTGAAGGTTAATGGTAAGGTTAAGGTTATGGGTTTAATGAGGTTAATGTAGGGTTAGGTTATATTTAAGGTTAAGTTTAGGTTAAGGGTAAAGTTAAGGTTAAGGTTAGGTTAAGGTTAAGATAAGGTTAAGGGTAAGTTTAAGGTTAAGGTTAAAGGTTAAGGTTAATATTAAGTTCAGGGTAAAGTTAAGGTTAAGGTTAGGGTTAAGGTGAGGGGAAGGTTAAGGTTAAGGTTACAGGTTTAGTCAATTTAATGTTAAGGTTAAGGGTTTAGTCAAGGTTAGGGTTAGGTGTTACGGGTTTAGTCAGGTTAAGGCTAAATTTAATGGTTTGGTCAAGGTTAGGGTTACGCTATAACCTTACCCTTAACCTTAACCTTGACCTTAACCTTAACCTTAACCTTCACCTTAACCTTAACTATCACCTAACCCTAACCTTAACCTTACCCTTAACTTTACCTATAACCTAACCCTAACCGTGACCTTATCCATAACCTTAACCTTAACCTTAACTTAACATTGACCTTAACCCAAACCTTAACTTAACCAGAACCTTAACCTTAACCTTAGCTTAACCTTATCTTACCCTTGACCTTAACTTTAACCTAAACCCTTAACCTAACCTAACCTTAATCTTAACCTTCCCATAACCATAACCTTAACCTTGACTTTACCCTTAACCTAACCTTAACATTTAACCTTAACCAAACCCTTAACCTTAACTATAACCTAACCTTAACCTTAACCTTCACTATAACCTAACCTTATAGTGAAGGTGAAGGTTAAAGTTAGGTTAAGGTCAGGTTAAGGTTACGGTTAATGTTACGTAAAGGTCAATGTTAAGGGTAGGTTATAGTGAAGGTTAAGGGTAAGTTTAATGTTAAGACCCGTAACCTTAACCTTCACCCTTAACATTAACTTTAACCTTAACCTTAACTTGACTAAACCCATAACCTTAACCTCAAACTTAACCTTAAACTTGACCTTAACTATAACCTAACCTAACCTTAATGCCAACCTTGACCTTAACCTTAACCTAACCCTAACCCTAGCCTTAACCTTATCCCTAACCTTAACCTTAAACTTGACCTTAACCTTAGCCTTACCTTACTTAAGGATTAGGTTAAGGGTAATCTTAACCTTAACCTAACTCAACCCATAACCATAACCTTAACCTTCCCATAACCATAACCTTAACCTAACCTTAACCTTGCCCTTAACCTTGACCTTAACCTTAAGCTTAACCTTACTTTAACCTTAACCTTAACTATAACCTAACTCTAACCTTAGCATTAACCTTAACCTAACCTTAACCTTATCTTAAGCTTAACTATTACCTAACCCTAACCTTGACCAAACCTTAACCTTAACCTTAACTTTACCCTTACCCTAACCTTAACCTTAACCATAACCTATCCTTAACCTGAACCTTGACCTTACCCTTAACCTTACCATAGCCTTAACCTTAACCCTTAACCTTAAGTTGACCCTTAACCTTGACTTTAACCTTAAAATTCCCCTAACCTTAACCCTAACCTTAATCTTAACCTTCCCTAACCTTAACCCTCAACATTAAGGTTAAGGTTTGGTCATGGTTAGGGTTAGGTTATAGTTAATGTTAAGGTTAAGGTTAGGGTTAAGGTTAGGGGAAGGTTAAGGTTAAGGTTAAGGTTAGGGTTAAGGTTATGGTTAGGCTAAGGTTAAGGTTAAGGTTAACCTAAGGTTAGGGTTAGGTTAAGGTTAAGGTTAAGGTTAGTGTTAGGTTATAGTCATTAGGGGAATTTTGAGGTCTAAAATAGGTCTCCTAAGGAAATAATAAAGTAATAGCTAAACCAATAAAATAATATTTATGAATTTGCAATTTACTTTTTGCACCAAAATCCATGTAACCATAGTTAAATTCAATTCAAAAGTTGTACCAAAATAAAATTAATAAAAAAATTGTATTGACGTGACTATAAAAAAGAATGAGTTTCTAAAGAAAAAGTCATTATTATTGAACAACTAATGCATTTGTCCTTTGTAATTAAATAACTTAAAATAAAAAATAAATATAAATTTATAAATTCTTAATTATATTATATGCTATTAATTAAAATTTA
Source organism: Pinus albicaulis (assembly GCA_034641835.2). Classification (NCBI taxonomy): domain Eukaryota; kingdom Viridiplantae; phylum Streptophyta; class Pinopsida; order Pinales; family Pinaceae; genus Pinus; species Pinus albicaulis. The sequence goes on along the minus strand of JAXQQM020078296.1, from coordinate 91,972 downwards.
TATTATTTAAATTGTATAATAACATGTAATAAATATAGTGTATAAAAATAATATAATATAATGTAATATAATAAATGTATTGGGATATGCATTTTTTCTTTCAAAAAATATGAAATGACAATAATATATTTTTATTCAAAAAGTCTGAAATGACATTTATTATGAGTACTTTATTTTGACTTTAAAAGTACTTATAGCACTACCATGATTAACCATGAGTGACTGTGACAAGTAAGTACCTTTAACTCAAGCAATGCCACCTCAACAATTAGCGATGATGTCATCCCCTAAAATGTGATTGGTTCACATAAAGTGACTTTTGATTGTAAATTTTCCTTAAGAGGGCTATTTTAGACCTCAAAATTCCCCTAATGTAAGCACAATTTTAAGGGTATGGTTAAGGTAAGGTTATGATAAGGTTCAGGGTAAGGATAAGGTTAAGGTTGGGTTAAGGTTATGGTTAAGGTAAGGTTAAGAGAAAATTTAAGGTTAGGTTATAGTTAAGGTTAAGGTTAAGGGTTTGGTCAAGGTTAGGGTTAGGTTATAGTTAAGGTTAGGTTCAGGTTAAGTTAAGGGTAAAGTTAAGGTTAAGGTGAAGGTTAAGGTTGAGGGGTTAACGGAAAGTCAAGGTCAAGGTTAGGGTTAGGTTAAGGTAAAGTCAAGGTTAAGGTTAGTGTTAGGTTAAGGTTAAAATAAGTTTAAGGTTAAGGTTAAGGTTAAGGGTAAGCTTAAGGTTAAGGTTAGGGTAAATTTAAAGTTAAGGTTAAGTCAAGGTTAGGTTAAGGTTAAGGTTAAGGTCAATGTTAGAGTTAGGTTAAGCTAAGGTTAGGGTTAAGGTTCAGGTTCAGGTTAAGGGTAAGGTTGTGGTTAGGTTAAGGTTAAGGTTAAGGTTAGGTTCAGGTTAAGATAAGGTTAAGGCTAAGGTTAAGTTTAAGGTTACGTTAAGTTCTAGGTTAAGGTTAGGGTTAATGTTAAGGTTAGGTCAAGGCTAAGGGTTTGGTCAAGGTTAACCTAACCTCAAGGTTAGGGTTAGGTTATGGGTAACATTAATGTTAGGTTAGGGTAAATTCAAGGTTAAGGTTAAGGTGAAGGTGAAGGGGAAGGTTAAGGTTAAGGTTAAGGTTAGGTTAAGTTAAGGTTAAGGTTAAGGTTTAGTTTAAGGTTATACTTAAAGTTAAGGTTAAGGGAAAATATAAGGTTAAGGTGAAGGTTAAGGGAAAAGTTAAATTTAAGGTCAAGGCTAGGGTAAGGTTATAGTTAAGGTCAAGGTTAAGTTTAAGGTTAAGGTTAAGGTTAAGGGTAAAGTTAAGGTCAATGTTAGGGTTAGGTTATAGTTTAGGTTAAGGTAAGGTTAAAGGTAAAGTAAAGGTTAGGTTAAGGTTAAGGTTATGGTTAGGCTAAGGGTTGAGGGTAACGTTAAGGGTAAAGTTAAGGTTAAGGTTAAGGATAAGGTCAAGGTTAAGGTTACATTAAGGGTAAAGTCAAGGTTAAGGTTAATATTAGGTTAAGGGTAATGTTAAGGTTACGTTAAGGGTAAATTCAAGGTTAAGTTTAAGGTGAAGGTTAAGGGTAAGGTTAAGACTAAAGTTAAGGTTAAGGTTAAGGTTAAGGTTAGGGTAAAGTTAAGGTTAGGTTATAGTTAAGGTCAAGGTTAAGGTTAGGTTATGGTGAAGGTTAAGGATAAGGCTAAGGTTAACGTTCAGGGTGAAGGTTAAGGTCAAGACCCGTATCTTTAACCTTCACACTTAACCTTAACATTACCCTTAGGCTATCCTAACCTTAACCTAAGGGTAAGGTCAAGGTTAAGGTTAAGGCTTAGGTTAAGGGCAAGGTTAAGGTAAGGGTAAGGTTAACCTTAACCTAACCTTAACCTTAAACTTGACCTTAACTATAACCTTAACCTTAACCTGACTAAACCCGTAACTTTAACCTTACCCTTATCATAACTATAACGTTAACCTTAACCTTGACCTTAACTTTACCCTTAACCTTAATTATAATCTAACCCTAACCTTAACCTTGCCATAACCTTAACTTTTACCTAACCTTACCCTTAACCTTAACCTTAACCTGACTAAACCCTTAACCTTAACCATAACCTTAACATTAAGTTTAACCTTAACCTTCCCCTAACTTTAACCCTAACCTAAACCTTAACCTGAACCTGAACCTAACCTTAACCATAACATTAACCTTAAACTTACCCTTAACCCAACCTTAACCCTACCCTAACCATACTGAACCTGTAACCTTAACCTTAACATTAACTTTACCCTTAACCTCAACTTTACCCTTAACCTAACCTTACCCTTAACCTTAAACTTAACCTGACTAAACCCGCAACCTTAACCTTAACCTTACCCTGACCTTCACTATAACCTAACCCTATCCTTTACCAAACCCTTAATCTTAACCTTAACCTAAGCCTTTACCCCAACCTTAACCTCAAATTTAACCTAAGGTTAACCTTAACTTTACCTTAACATTGACTTTACCCTTAACCTAACCTTAACCTTAACCTTAACCTTAAACTTATCTTAACCTTAACCTTAACCTAACCTTAACCTTAACTTTACCCTTAAAATTAACCTTAACCTTAGCCTAACCATAACCTTAACCTTAACCTAACGCTAACCTTAACTTTACCCCTAACCTAACCTTAACCTTAACCTTAACCTAACCCTAGCCTTAACTTTACACATAGCCTAACCTTAACCATAACCTTAACGTTAAACTTATCTTAACCTTAACCTAACCTTAACCTAACCCTAACCTTGACTAAACTCGTAACCTTAACCTTAACCTTTAACATTACCCTAACCTTAACCATAACCGTAACCTTAACCTTAACTTTACCCTTAAACTAACCTAACTATAACCTAAACTTAAACTTAATTTTACCCTTAACCTAGACTTAACCTTAAATTTAACCTTAACTTAACCTCAAACTTGACCAACCCCTTAACATTAACCTTAATTTTGACCTTAAACTTAAACTTAACTTTAACCTTACCCTTAACCTTAAACTTAACGTTGACCTCAACTATAACCTAACCCTAACCTTAGGTTAAGGTCAAGGTTAGGTTAAGGTTAGGTTAAGGTTAAGGCTATGGGTTTAGTCAGGTTAAGGTTAAGCTTAAGCTTAAGGTTAGGTTAAGGGTAAAGTCAAGGTTAAGGTTATGGTTATCGAAAGGTTAAGTTTAAGGTTAGGTTAAGGTAAAGTCAAGGTTAAGGTTAGGTTAAGGTTAATGTTAAGGTTATAGTTATGGGAAGGTTAAGGTTAAGGTTTGGGTTATAGTTAAGTTCTAGTTAAGTTCAAGGTTAAGGTTAAGTTTATGCTTAAGGTTAAGGTTAAGGTTAGGTAAAGGTTAATGTTAAGGGTAGGTTATAATGAAGGTTAAGGTTAAGACCTATAACCTTAAAAATTAACCTTAACCTAACATTAAACTTAACCTTATCTTAACCTTAACCTTAACCTAACTATAACCTTACCATAACCTAACTTAACTTTAACCTTAACCTTAAACTTAACCTTGAACTTAGGTTAAGGTTAAGATTAAGGTTAATTTTAGGGTAAGGTTAGGGTAAAGGTTAAGGTTAAGGTTAACGGTTTCGTCAAGGTTAGGGTTAGGTTATAGTTAAAGTCAGGTTAAGGTTAAGGTTAAGATTAGGTTATGGTTAAGGTTAGGTTAAGGTTAAGATTAAGGTTAAGGTTAAGGGTAAAGATAAGTCTATGGTTAAGGTTAAGGTTAGGGTTAGGTTATAGTTAAAGTTAAGGTTACGTTAAGTGTAAAGTTAAGGTTAAGGTTAAGGTTTGGTCAGGTTACAGTTAAGGTTAAGGTGAATGATAAGGGTTAAGGTGAATGATAAGGATAAGGTTAAGGTTAAGGTTAAGGTTAATTATAAGTTTAAGGGTTTGGGAAGGTTAAGGTTATGGGTTAGGTTATAGTTAAGGTAAAGGGTAAGGTTAGGGTTAAGGTTAAGGTAAGGTTAAGATAAGGTTAAGTGTAATGTTAAGGTTAGCCAAACCTTGTCTTAACCTTAACCTTAACCTTAACCTAACCTTAACATGAATAAACCCGTAACTTGAACCTTAACCTAACCTTAACCTTGACTTTACCCTTAGCCTAACCTTAACCTTAACCTTAACCTGAAATTTACTGTTAATGTAACCATAACCATAACCTTAACCTTACCCTTAATCTTAACCTTAACATTAACCTAGACCATTACCCTAACCTCACCCTAACCTTGACCTTGACCTTGACCTTAAGAGTAAGGTTAAGGTTAAGGTTACGGGTTTAGTCAGGTTAAGGTTAAGGGTTTGGTCAAGGTTAGGGTTAGGTTAAGGTTAAGGTTAAGGTTACGTTAAGGGTAAAGTCAAGTTTAAGGTTATGGTTAAGGTTAAGGGTAAGATAAAATTAAGGTTAAGGTTAAGGGGGTAAGGTGAAGGTTAAGGTTACTGTTAGGTGAAGGTGAAGGTTACGGTTAGGTCAAGGTTTAGGTTAAGGTTAATTTAAGGTTAAGGGTAATATAAGGTTAAGCTTAAGGTTAAGCTTAAGATTAGGTTAAGGGTAAAGTCAATCCTTAACATTAACGTTATGTTTAACCTTAACCTTCCCCTAACCTTAACCCTAACCTAAACCCTAACCTTAACCTTAACCTAACCTTAACCATAACCTTAACCTTAACTTTACCCTTAAACTAACCTTAACCTTACCCTAACCATAACCTTAACTTTACCCTTAACCTAATCTTAACCTTAACCTAACCTTAACCTTGACTTTACCCTTAACCTAACCTTAACCTTTACCTAACCTTGACCTTAACGTTAACCATAACCTTAACCTTAACATTGACCTTAACTATAACTTAACCGTAAACTTGACCAAACCCTTAACCTTAACCTTAACTTGACTAAACCCATAACCTTAGCCTGAACCTTACCCTTAACCTTAACTTATCCTTAACCTTAACCTTAACCATAATATTAACCTCAGGTTAAGGTCAAGGTTAAGGGTAAGGTTAGTGCTAAGGGTAAAGGTTAAGTTTAAGGTTACAAGTTTAGTTAGGTTAAGGTTAAAGTTAAGGGTTTGGTCAAGGTTAGATTTAGGTTATAGTTAAAGTCAAGGTTAAGGTTACGTTAAGGTTAAGGTTAACGTTGAGGTTATGATTATGTTTAAGGTTAGGTTAAGGTTAAGGTCAAGGTTAAGGTTAAGGTTAAGGTTAGGTTAAGATTAAGGGTGAAGGTTAAGGTCAAGGTTAAGGTTAAGGTTATGGTTAGTTTAGGTTAAGTTTTAGGTTAAGGTTAAGGTTAAGTTTAGGTTATAGTGAAGGTTAAGGTTAAGAACTGTATCCTTATCCTTGACTTTACCCTTAATATTAACCTTAAACTTTACCTTACTAACCCTGTAACCTTAACCTTAACCTCAACATTAACCTTAACCTTAACTACAACCTAACCCTAACATTGACAAAACCCTAACCCTAACCCTAAAATTAACCTTAACTTTACCCTTAACCTAACCTTAACCTTAACTATACCCTTAACCTAATATTAACCTTAACCTAAGCTTAACCTTAACCTTCACCTTGACCTTAACCTTAACTTAACCTAACCTTAACCTTAACCTTAACTATCACCTAACACTAACCTTGACCAAACCCTTAACTTTAACCTTATCTTAACCTTATCCTAACCTTAACCTTAATCGTAACCTAACTATAACCTAACCATTAACCTTAACCTTTACCTTAACTATAACCTAACCTTAACCTTGACCAAACCCTTAACCTTAACCTTAACCTGACTAAACCCGTAACCTTCACCTTAAGGGTAAGGTTAATGGTAAGGTTAAGGTTAAGGTTTTGGTCAAGGTTAGGGTTAGGTTCAAGTTACAGGTTTAGTCAGGTTAACGTTAGGTTTAAGGTTAAGGTTAATGGTAAAGTCAAGGTTAAGGTTAACTTTAAGGTTAGGTTAAGGGTAAACTTAAGGTTAAGGTTAAGGTTTGGTCAAGGTTAGGGTTAGGTTATAGTTAAGGTTATGATAAAGTTAAGGTTAAGGTTAAGGTTAACTTTAGGTTAAGTTAAGGCTAAGGTTAAGGTTTTTTCAAGGTTAGGGTTAGGTTATAGTTAAATTTAAGGCTAAGGTCAAGGTTAAGGGTAAGGTTAAGGTTAGGTAAAGGTTAAGATTAGGTTAAGGGTAAAGTTAAGGTTATGATTAGAGTAATGTTAGGGTTAAGTTTAGGGGAATTTTAAGGTTAAGTTCAGATTAAGGGTAAAGTCAAGGTTAAGGTTAGGTTAAGGGTAAGGGTTTGGTCAAGGTTAAGGTTTGGTTATAGTTCAGGGCAGGTTAAGGTTAAGGTTAAGGGTTTCGTCAAGGTTAGGGTTAGGTTATAGTTAAGGTTAAGGTTAAGGATAAGAAAAGGTTAAGGTTAAGGTTAAGGGTTTGGTAAAGGTTAGGGTTAGGTTATAGTAAAGGTTAAGGTTAAGGTTAGGGAAAGGTTAAGGTTAAGGTTAAGGTTAAGGGTTTGGTCAAGGTTAGGGTTAGCTTATAGTTAAGGATAAAGTTAAGGTTAAGGTTATGGGTTTAGTAATGTTAATTTTAAGGTTAAGGTTAGGTTAAGGTTAAGGTTAAGGTTAAGGTTAAGGTTAGTTTAAGTTTAAGGTTAAGGTTAAGGTTAATGTTATGGTTAAGGTTAAGATTAGGTTAAGGTTAAGGTTAAGGTTAGGATAAGGTTAAGATAAGGTTAAGGTTAGGTTAAGGTTAAGGGTGAAGGTTAAGGGTAAGGTTAAGGTTAAGGTTAGGTTAAGGTCAATGTTAAGGTTAAGTTAGGTTAAGGTTAGGTTAAGGGTACAGTCAAATTTAGGGTTAAAATTAAGCTTAATGTTAAGGGTAAGGTCAAAGTTAAGGTTACGGGTCTTAACCTTAAACTTCATTATAACCTAACCTTAACTATAACCTAACCCTAACCTTAACAAAACCTTAACCTTAACCTTAACTTAACCGTAACCTTAACCTTAACCTTACCTTTAACCTTAACCTAACCTTATCCTTGACCTTAACTATAACCTAACCCTAACCTTGACAAAACCTTAACCTTAACCTTAACTTAACCTTAACCTTCCCATAACCATAACCTTAACCTTAACTTTACCATTAACATTAACCATAACCTTAACCTTACCCTTACCTAACTATTGCCTTACCCTTAACCTCAACCTTGAGCTTAACTATAAGGTAACCCTAACCTTAACCTTAACCTTAACCCTTACCTTAACCTTCAATTTACCCTTAACCTAATATCAACCTTACCCTAACCTTAACTGTAGCCTTACCCTTAACCTTAACCTTAACCTGAGGTTAAGATTATGGTTAAGCTTAAGGTTAAGGATAAGTTAAGGTTAAGGTTAAGGTTACGACTAAGGTTAAGGTTAAGCGTTTGGTCAAGGTTAGGGTTAGGTTATAGTTAAGGTCAAGGTTAAGGTTAAAGTTATAGTTAAGGGAAAGGTTAAGGTTAAGGTTAAGGTTAAGGGTAAAGTTAAGGTTAAGGTTAAGGATAAGGTCAAGGTCAAGGTTAAGGTTGATTAAAGGCTAAGATAAGGTTAACTGTAAGTTTAAGATAAGGTTAAGGATAAGGGTAAGGTTAAGGGTAAAGGTTTGGTCTAGGTTAGGGTTAGGTTATAGTGAGGGTTAAGGTTAAGTTAAGGGTAAAGTCAAGGTTAGGGTTATGTTAAGGTTAATATTAGGTTAAGGGTAAAGTTAAGGTTAACGTTAGGTTAAGGTTAAGGTTATAGTAAAGGTCAATGTAAGATAAGGTTAAGGGTAAGGTTAAGGTTACATGTTTAGTCAGGTTAAGGTTAAGGTTAAGATTAGGCTAAGGGTAAGGTTAAGTTTAGGTTAAGGTTAAGGTTAAGGGTAAGGTTAGGGTTAGGTTATAGTTGAGGTCAAGGTTAACCTTAACCTGAACCTTAACCTAACGTTACCCTAACATTAACCTTAACTACAACCTAGCCCTAACCTTACCCTAACCTTTGGGTTTGTCTTCAGTGCCTATGTTGCATTCTTCTATATCTGATTCTGCATGTTATATGGTGGGCTTCTTGGCTACATCATCAAAATCAAATAGATCCTCTAAGAGTGTCAGGCCTCTGGGTGTGTTCTTGTCTTTGGCCTGCAACACCTCGACCTCTTCATTTTCTGCGTTTTCACTATTTTCGTTAAAATTTCCAGTTTTCTCAGAAAAATAATTTATTTCTATGTTACAGGGTGTTTCTTGTTCATCTGGGGGATCCTCGCTTGGGCAGCTATCATCAGAAATCAAGTCTAAATCAGAAAATTCAAACTCATTCCTGCCCACCAGGAAATCTTTGATCTGTTTGTCTCCTTCAAAGACCTGCCAATATTTTTCATTGTTTGGCACTGCAGGCCTGAATTTGGTCTGAATGATAATTTTTTGGTCAACTGGGGCCTTAGGATATGAGCTAGCTAGACAAGCAAATCCATTTGCAACTGTGTTTTCCCCCCTAGGAATGAAAACTAACTCATATTCAACAAAAATTTTCAACAAATCCAGAGTATCATTCCTATATGCCCTAAGCCTGGGCTGTTTTGCTGAATACTCACCATTCACCTGTTTGATCACTAACTCTGAGTCTCCTCTCACAGCTCTCTTACGGGCTCCTAAATTTTTCAACAGGTTCAGCCCCAGGATGAGAGCCTCATATTCTACAATATTGTTTGTGAATTTGAAATGTAGATTCACAACGTGGCTCTCTGCATGATCATTTCCTGTGTTACGCAGCCACACTCCTGCTCCAGCACTCTGCCTAGTACAGGACCCATCAAAGTTTATTTCCCACAGGGATTCGTTGTTTACTTCGTCTTCATCCCCTCCCCTACAGTTGGACTCGCCATTATGTTGAGTTGTGAGGTTTGTCCTAGGAGGGGGGTCATTTTGTGCTAAATCCTTTTTAAAAGAAGTGGAGGTGACTATAAATATTTCTGGTCCATCTGTTCAGATTGTCTCTCTAAACTTGTTTTCTAAAGATGATATCAAGAAGTTTAGACAGTATGTGGCTGATAAAAAATATAATTATCTTCATTTTGGTGGAATTCGTATTGGTCTTGCTCCTCTGTTCCGTCATGGTATCAATACCCCTTGCATAGTTGAAGTGTTTGATACCCGTCATCAGACTTATGACCATGCCCATATAGGAACTATAATGGGAAATTTGTCAACTAGTTGTCAATATGGAACCATCTATCCTGACTATTCTATTAGTCTTACTGATGCTCATCTGCAAGATTGTTGGAAGCTAATGACTGGAGTCCAAGGACTTAGTTTGATAGATGACAGTGAATATTTGTCTGTGATAATCCAAACCTCGTTCCAATTGACTAATACTGCACATCCCAAACTAAAACATCCTGTACTCAAAGATTGTGTTACAGTTGGTCTGTCTAATGCTCAAGTTGAAGGAGCCATATATAGTCTTGAAGAAGTTCCTAATGATTGGTATTTCCAATATAAGTCTCTAGCTGATGCAAAGAGACCTGAGTCAAAAATGAAAAATTGCTGAAACATTATTACATATTACAATTTGATTCCTCCCTAAGCTTGAGATTCCAGGACATTCTTTTAAAACCAGGGCCTTGTGTTGTGCAGCAAATCTGAGTGAATCGATATTTAAATGATGGAATGTTTCACCCATTAGAAGTCTTTTCTTCAGGACTTTTGAAATAGTTGATGAATTGTATACAAAGTAAGCCTTTCCTTATATCAGAGAGATGCCTTCGTGTCTCTCATATTTCTATAAGCACTTGAAGAATGTGGTGTGCAAGTCATCGTTTTGTCCAAGGTGTGATGGCCTCAGAAGACTAGGTACTTTCTTCTTCCTGTGCCAACGATGAATACTATGGTGTTGTGCCTTTAATAGAGCTAGGTATTATGCTGTAAAGACCTTGATGAAGTTTACCAATTGGGAAACTATTTAACTACATGGTGCTCACATGCTGAAGAAGTATTAGATGATTTAGGTTCTCAATCAGAAGAAATTATAGCTAATCTAAGATTGCTTCATGAAGAACAACAAGCAGATAAGCAAAGGAAAGAAGAAAAAGCTAGAAGAAAGAAAGAAAAAGAAAGGAGAAAAAGAGAATCTAGAACCCCTCGTTTTTCTATGGATACTCCAAACTACTGGGAATTTGAAGAAAATGAAGACAGTGGAATAGAATCAAGTGCTCAAGCAGCCGGAAAGGGTAAAGAAATTCCACCTGTTAAAAATATTTTCTCTGAAAAAGCTTTAGAGTCTTCCCAGACAATTAAAATTCAGAAATCAAAAAGTGAATTGGCTACTCTTGAAGATGTAGCTAAAAAATTTCCATACTTTATCCTGCCTTCCTTGCAAAAGGCCCATGTTTTCAGAGAACAAGCCAAGTATCCCAGAGTAGAATAAGATCTCTTTGCAACCAGTTCTACTGGTCATGTTTTAGATTTAGAAAAATCTAAAAATCCTGCTGACTCAATTCGCATTTGGATTGGTGCATTATATCAAATGCAAGTCATTTCGAAGTTAAACAATGAAGCTGTTTTCTATCTTGCTGAAAAAAGAATGGCTGGCATTATTTATGATTGGTGGATGACCCCAACTGCTGAAGAAAGAATGAATGTTTGTAATGCTGGTCTTGCCACTTTAGAACTATTGTTAAAAACCCAATTTGTTCCAGAACCTGTTGATGAGAAGAAACAACTCATAACAGATCTTGCCCATATGGAGCTAAAAGATGTCAAGTTTCTCCAACAATTTGGAGATGATTATATGGGTAAAGTTTTTAAAGCCAATCTCAGTAATGATTCAGTTCAAAAAGTGTCATTTTTGTCAAGGATGCCAGGAAATTTAGGAGACTTAATTCTTAAATATCTAGAAGTCCAGAATAAAAGCATTGATCAAATCTATTGGATTGATATTTTGTTTAGATGTTCTGAAAAGGTCAAATATTTATGCTGGCAGAAGAAAGCTTCTGAGTTTTCCCCTGGTTTAGATGTCTGTAGATCTGTTTTACCTTGGACCTCGTTCAAGAAAAGGAGATCTAGAAAATTTGGCAAATACAGACCTAAATGAGTAGCTCATCCCAAAAGACCTTTTAAAAAATACAGATATCTGAAGAAACATCAACAATCGCCCAAAATTAATGCCTGTTTTATCTGTAAACATGAAGGTCATTTTGCAAAGAAATGTCCAAAGAGCTCCTCAAACAAACTCAAAGCTTGTGTTGATATTGAAGAATTTGTTGATAATTGGTCCATGGTTGATTCCCAAGATGATGTTTTTGAAGTATATATTTTAACAGATGCCTCTTTGTCAGATGTTGATGACAGTCCTGATCTGTCTCAAAAGATGAATCGCTGCTATGATTCAGACTGTGTGGAAGAAGATGAATTGCATTATAGTGATGAATATGCCAATGATTATACTTCTGAAACTTCTGATTTTGATGATGATATTTCTATTGCACCCTCATCAGTTATAGACACTCAATCTGTCTCTATTCCGCCTCCTATCCTCCCAGAGTATTCTGTTCTTCCTCCACTAAATTCTTTTTGTCCATATCCCAAAAATGTTTCTCCATCATCCTCAATTCCTGTATCTACTCCAGAAGAGTCTTCTTTTTTGAAAAAGATTGTTAAAACTAACAATCTTTTGTATATCCCTGTTGAAGTTCAAGTTCGTCAAGACTGGATTGCTGTCCATGCCTTTATAGATACTGGTGGATCTAATAATTTGGCTCGCCCCTCTCTTTTTAAAGGCCTTTGGAAACCTCTAAATCATATCTTGGTTTCAGAAACTATTGGAGGTTCTGTCTCTCTGGCTCATTATGTTGATAATATTTATTTAAAAGTTGGAGGGAAGATTGTAAAAATTTCAGCCGTTCAATATTATGATACTTCAACCATATTATCTTTAGGGATGCCATTTCTTTCATCAGTTCTTCCAGTGAAAATCAGTGAGGATAAACTTATTCTTAATATAAAGAAAAGTGCCATTTCTGTTCCATGAATTACCTTGGCTAATTCAGAGGCACAAAAGCAAAATAGCCAAAAGAAAGCTGGAACTAGAAGACCTGCAAAAGATTCTAATAATTGGATTGAAGTTCTCCAATTATATGAAGATAGAGCTCAAAATAAAACCAAGAAGAAGGCACATGTAAACCCAGATTGGTCCCAAGAGCAGCTACACATATATGAAGAATTGTTGAAGAACTTCTCTGAGAATCCCCAAGTTTTTTGGTCAGTTGAGAGTCCACAGCAGGAAATAATCACTTTCCATGATAATGGTGTCAAAGGTAAGTTGATTCCTTGCACCCCATTCGATGAAAAAGAAATCAGAAAACAGATAGATGAACTTCTGCAACTTCAGTTAATTGAACCAAGTGAGTCTCATTACTCTTGCTCAGCTTTTCTAGTTAGAAATCATTCTGAGATAATTTGTGGAAAAGCTAGAATGGTAATTAATTATAAGCCTCTCAATGCTATCACTAAAAGCTTTAATTACCCATTACCAAGACAAGAGCTAATAATGTAGAAGATTCAAAACAACAAAATCTTTAGCAAGTTTGATATGAAGTCAGGTTACTATCAGATCCAGATAAGAGCCGAAGATAGACACAAGACTGCTTTCACATGCCATGCTGGATTTTTTCAATGGAAAGTAGTACCTTTTGGCTTGAAGAATGCACCTGCATTCTTTAAAAAGCGTATGGATTATATTTTTGGCAAGTACGACTTCATTTGTGTATATATTGATGACATTTTAATTCATAGTGCAGATCTAGAAAGCCATCTCCAACATCTAAAAATATTTTTAGATGAAGTTCGACAGCATGGTATTGTTCTTTCAGAAAAGAAGATGGTGTTATTTCAAAATAGTATTGATTTTTTAGGTATTCATGTTATAGATGGAAAGATACAAATGCCGCTGCATGTTTTGAAAACATTATCTAAGTTTCCAGACAAACTCTCTGATACTAAAATGATTCAAAGGTTTCTTGGTGTGTTGAATTATATTCATAAATATATTCCAAGGTTATCAGAGAAAACAACCCCAATTAGGCAGCATTTGCATTCAGGGTGGTCCCCTGAGGCTACAGATGCGGTAAAACTGCTTAAAGAAGAATGTAAGCATTTACCACAACTTAAGCCCCCTGGACAAGGATTTTTAATTTTACAGACTGATGCTTCTGATTCTTTTTGGGCAGCAGTATTATTTGAGAAATAAGAATCAGGTGAAGAAGAATTGTGTGCATATGCATCAGGTGAGTTTTTGCCACATCAGAAGGGATATTTTGCAGCAGAAAAAGAAACACTTGCAATCTTCAATGGAATCCAAAAATTTGAAATTTATCTAGCTCCTGCAAGGTTTTTAATCAGTACAGATTCTATGAACTTTACACATTTTCTATTTGCTAAAATCTCTAGACAGTTAGCTAGAGGTAGATTGTTGGCATGGAAGATATGGTTCAATATGTACGAATTTGATGTTGAATGGATTCCAGGAATTTCAAATTATCTGGCAGATTCTCTCACACGAGACATGAATAAGATGCATACTTTTGCAGAACCTAGCAGAAGAACATATCTTTTTGAGCTTCTAGGTAAAACACCAGCAGATGATAATTTTCAAACTTTTGTTAAACGTTTTCACATTTTAGAATTAATTCTTGAAGAAGTTGCTCATCAAATCAAGAAGATTGATGGTTTTAGAATGAGGAGAAATCAACGGATTCAACGCTACCAAGCCTGGCAGTCCAAGAATGTTGGAATAAATTTGGGTCTAGATGAAGAATTGGTCAAGATTTACCCTTTACCTAACATAAAGGTCAAAATATATTTTAAAACTCTGGATGATTATTGGTCTCGATTGTTTACAGATGAGATGATAGAAACTCTCAAAAGGTTGAATTATTATCAGTTGATTGGTGCAGTTGATTTTTCTTTTTCCATCTATACCGCTGCAAAAATGCTTGATATTGATGAGATCAATATGCATGACAAAGTTGAAAAATTTCTCATATCTCTTCAAATCCCAGATTTATTTGAAGAAATGGAAGCAGCCTATATCTAGAGCAATAATGAATATTTTGCCAGTACTGATACTTTTCCTCAGTATGAGATATATGAACCTTTTGCTGACTGGGAGATTTACAATGGTTTTTGTAGAAAGAAGCCTCAGGTCAGAACTACTCAATGCATTGAAAGATCCCTACAGTATTTAAGAACTTTTTCAACCCCATGGGATTATCAAAGCCTAGAAATAAGAAATCCCATAGTGCCCAATCCATTTGCACAAATTTATGGTCCAGAAAAATTTGATGACTCAGTGCTAGCAGATAATATAGACGAAGTTAAGAAAATTTCTTCATGGTTGAAAGAATTTAATCAGTTAAAGCTTCAAGAAAAACTGAGTATGATCAAGGCTTTAGAACAATGCCAGCAGAATATTAAAGCCATTAAATTACTTATCAACCAAAAGGCACTGATTACTATTAATATTAAACATGGTAACTAGAAAAGTGATGCAGTATGCCTTATCAGTTTACTATTATCCAACCACGTTTGCTCAACAGTTAGTTTTGATTTGGGTTGGCAAGAAATTCATGGGTTAAATCACCTTTGTAAATTCTGGATCCAATGTTGTATTGAACACTCTGTAAATATGTTCCAGATTTTCAAGTTATAATTACTTGATGGTGTTGAGTTGGTTGTTCAATCAGATCCTAGCTTTCGGAAAAGTAGAAAAGATTCCTTTCTTGACATTGAAGTTGATCTAATGGCGTATGTCAGTAAATGGACAAAATCAGCTGATAAATATCTGTATCCGCAACAAAATATTTTTGTCACTAAAGATCTTGTCAAGTTTCATACAGGTCATTCATCTAAAGGAGAATCTTCCAAAGCAGCTAAAGAAAAAGGAATCACTACGGTAAAGGCATCTACAGAAAAGGGAAAATCAAAGGAATCCACAGACCAAGGTACTCTTTTTGTCGACATCTATCAGGATGCTCAAGAACAAGATGAGAGTGAGTGGGAATCGAAGTACTTGGAATGGCTTTATCGGACAAGGAGTACAAATTCCTCGCCATCACCTGACGAGTGACCCAGTGATTTTGAGCCAGGTGAACAAGATGATCTTGATCGTAGTCCAAAAGGATCATGGTAGGGTATCTTTATTGTGTCAATTATTGTACCCGAGAATATTGAGTAGACACCGTCTAGGCCAGGAATGCCCGACAAGGACCCTCAATAGTCTCTATATTTTGTATATATAGGTGTGTTTGGTTTGTTATTGGAATCGCAGAGGGTGGGCATGGAGATCAAGGAGGTGGCTGAATTGCTATTTTTGTTCTGTTTCTGTTCCATTCAGAGTTGCGTTTTCAGTATTTTTCCCATGGTCCTCTTCATTGTATTCTTATAGAGTAGCCATTATGTTGAAATCCATGGGCTGTATGTTTGTATTTCCATTATCTGATCTGGGCTCTTCTGAGGATTGGTCATTGTAGAGGATAAAAGAGTCTAGATCTGTATGTATAGAGTATAATGGTGAGTTTTCAGGTTTCTCAGGGCTACTGACTAAAAATTTCATCTGAGACTCTCTATACAGTCTTCTAAGTTGGCCAAATATAGGGATAGTGGCATAGGAGCCATCCATCTGCATTGTTCCTTGCAGTTTGGCTCCCCATGATCTTGATAATAACACGCCATACTTTGGTGGCACATCTGCCACTACAACATCCATGACCATACATTTGGCAGGAATCTGGGTTAGGCTTACACACAAGTCTTTGATTAGGCCTAGGCATTTTACTCTACTAGAGTCAAATGAGTATAAGTCTTTATAAGGTCTGGTAATTTCTAGGCCTAGCCTCTCCATCACTACCTTGGGCATTAAGTTGTGAGATGCTCCAGAATCATGCATTGCATTGTGCAAGATCTTGTCATGAATGTTAAGACTGATATAAAAAGGTGGAACTACCCCTTCCTGAAATTTTCCTTCAATTTTTGGACCAAATAGGAGGGCAGGTTGATCATCATTCAGATTTACAGAATCGTTTATTTCTCCCAGATTTAATGCTTTCAAAATTTGGCCTTTATATACATCTTGAGTGGCCATCTCAGATAATGGTACAGAGATTTTGATTTTTTCAATCTCACTCTCTAGATTGAAAGTGGACTGGACCTTTGTAATGCTTAATTCTGTTTTATTAGCTACTTCCTTAGTAGCCGAATCAGATTGTGGTTTCTCACTATGTACAAGGTTCATAACAGTTGTATCAGGAGCACTAACTGTGGTGCTAGTGCTGCTAGTTGGTTGACTTTGTTTTCCATTGTCTTGGTTGTCCTTCTCCTTATGTTTACCAGAACCTTCAGCTGCTGATTTGTTGTTTGCAGCAGATGATTTAGAGGATTTATCAGGTCTTTTCTTAATGGTTACCTCAGGAATATTTGTTTTGGGATTTTCTTGGTCCTTTTTACTCCTAAGTTCATATTGTTCTCTGACTTTCATTATGGCATTTTCAAATTCTAATCTGTAATCGTCAGTTTCTAACCATTCCTCACTCCAATATGAAGGTGAGGGATGATCTTCTTCTTAATCACAGTTAAAGACTGAGTCCTCTGCTTCAAACATATTTATGGTATTCCCTTCAGACTCTTCAATGATTCCCTCATCTTCATCTAAAATTTTTTCTTGAAATGTGGGAATAATTTGTTGGTCTGACTCTCTTTGTCTGTTGGGAGCAGCATTGTTTCTTCTAATATTTTGGTTCTTGTTTTTGTTTTGGTTGTTGTTTTGGAAAACCATCCTCTTTATCATTTTTTGAAGTTCTTCCACATTTTTTGAAAGTCTGTCATATTTGAGATCAGATGTGGAAGCTACGTTGTCATCCCTATATGTTACCCTCTTTTCAACTTTTAGTCTTGCCCTTTTTTCCATCAGGTTTGCTTCTATGGTTATTTCTCCTTTCTGCATGTCTTCCAGGGTGGTGTATTGTTTGTCTCTAAGCTCATAGACCAAGTCAGCATCAAATCCATCAGGATACTTAGCCAGGGCCATACCTTGTGGAGGTTTCATGTGTGGAGGGAGAGCATTGTAAATGCTGTTGAATCCAGTGGTGTAATCGTGAACACTCTCTCCTACGTTCCTCTTAAGAGACATGTATTCTGCTAGGAGCTGGCGAGGGTTTACTCTAACCTCCCATTTGTTTATGAAGGTTTGGTATAATGCAGGGATATCTTGAATACTACCAGGAGGTAAACTCTTAAACCATTTCTTCACCTCGCCCCCTAAGCTTTGGGCAAAGATTCTCATTTTGATGGTTTCATCATCAATTTCCATATAATCAAGAGAGTCCTCCATTTTATCTACATGTTTCTGAGCTATTATGGACTCTTTAGCAGTGAAGTGTGGTTTTTTTGACTGATAATCGTTTGGTAAGGGTAACAAGGGTTGGGGTAGAACTAAAGGTGCATACCAAGCTGCCATGTTAATGTTCTGATGAAGTATATGGTTAGCTTGAGTAGCTGGTATCTGGATGACAGAGATGTTAGGACCAGCAGAAGTCTGCTGAGCAGATCTAGGGTGGGAGAGCCCCAAGTTTTGGACAAAGTATATATCAGGTGGTGTAGATGGAGGGGTTTCTCTGTCCCTAGTGTTTCGACCATTGTTATATGGTGTATTGTAAACATCAAGGTCTTTCTGGTCCAGATGATTGAATGACCTAGTTCTCGGTAGTCTATTAGGTATGTCTAGGTCGGGGAGGGAATGTGCTAGAGCTGTTAGGTTTTCTGGTGAAAAATTAGCTATAAGAATGTGGCTGGAAATGGTTGATCTCCTACTTACAGGTGTTCTCTTGAGGATTTTCTCAGGATTATCAACTATTTCAGGTGGGTTTGGATTAGGGAAAGCTCTCGTATGGATGGTTCTGTGAGCCAGAATGTTGGTCTTGAACTAAGCAGCTTAACCCTACTTGTTATTTCTACTGTGGTTAATGTTGTCTCAGGGACTAGCCTCCCAGCGAAGTCTTCATTATGTTTCGGGTCTGGTCTCCCAGTGGAGTCTGATGTGAAACCAAGATTATCAGCAGGCCTACTAATCACCAGTGGAGTCTTTTAACGTTTAGGAGCTATGGAGTCACCAGGTGGAAAGGTTTAAGGTATTTCAAGGGATACACTGTCCACCACAGTGCTGATGAAATATCCCTTTTCAAGGATATCCCACTAAACACAACAAAATCTAACCAGAGATTGACTGGGAGGGCATTTACCAGATATGTCACCTCAAAGAAGAGGATGAGATCCGGAGGCTACCTGGCCCTTTCCAGGCTCTGTCTAAGAGTATGGGGTAAAACACACAATAGGTAAGTGGAATGGGAAGGATAAGTGTTTTACTACCAACCTAACTAGAGATTCTAGGTTTTCTGAGGTTTGGAGATGTATCAAGATGGAAGTACTCAGAAAGACCCTAGTGGAGTTGCCATTATGTTGGGGTTCCCATGTTTTGGCAAGGTTGGCAATACCAAAAGATGAGACAACATAGAACCACTTTGGAACCTCAGGATCTAGCCCTCCTGGGTTCAGAGAGGGATCTCTCTATGATATGTTGAAGGTATGACTTTGGAGTTCAGTTTGAAGGTATTAGGCTAGGTATGAAGCACAGGGTTTGTTTGATTAAGAGTTTGGTTATTGGGAATCAGGAAAGAAGAGTCCAATATATGGCAAGGGTGAGCAAAGAGGAAGCTTAGGCAGAGATAGATAAATCAGAGAACATCAAAGCCATTGGGCTATGGAGTCAAGAAAGGATTTATTTGTGTTCAATGTGCAGGCTTTTAGTTGGTCTAGTCATCTAAATTATCTGGATCTTTAGAGATACTGGGTGGAATGGAACATTAAGGACTGAAAATTAAAGGAGGAGAACCATCTAATTCTATCTATAGATCAGGTCAGAGGTCATTTAACTCCAGGCCTTCTTGTACCAAATCAGAGGCAGTTACAGGGGATCTTAGAAAGGCTAGCTGGTCGTGCAAAGATCCTAGTGGACAGGGCTAACACTAATCCCCAGTGTTCCCAAACCTTCCAGCTAAATCCTACCAAGAACATATAAACATGGACTTCATCAATTCATACATCAGAGAGCAGGCAATATCATCCACTACACTGGTTAAATCAATTGAAATCAACATTCAGATACACATATAAGCAGAAAACATAAAGGGCTGGGAGAGCAGCAACATAGGGCACCTAACAAGGGTGAATCCTATGCCAAACTTCTGATGCAAGCCAGTAGAAATGAAATGAAATGAAACATGAAATAAGAGCAAGTCAATCACAAATACAGAGAAAGAGGAAACATCACCAGCTGTTTTAGATCAGGATCCAAAGAAATGTGCTTGTCATATTAAAAACAAAACCAATCAGGTACAACATTTCCCACAGCTTGAACATTCAGTCTGAATACATCAAATCTCATCCTATCTTACAATATACACAGAGACCTTGTCTCAAGAGGAGAATACTTGCATTTCACTGATATCTCATCAACAACCATTACAATAATATCCTTCTGTGCTTTATAGCAGAAGAGACACAGAAGATCGACTGAGGAGGTAGGTGAATATTAAATGTTACATTAAACCCAAGAATGACTGCAGGGCCGAAACCCATTCTATTTGACATGCTATATATTTAATCTCTATCACCTCCCTTGGGAAAGAATGATTTTCTTCAGATATGATCTTGACATTTTAGGCTGCGGTACCTCTGGTGATTTGAACCAAAATAAAATAAACTACTGAAAGGTCTGTCTCATAAATGTTTTGGTTTCTTCGAACTACTGTTAAGTTGGGAAACTCATTCAGGGACATGGTGCATAATAAAGACTGTATGGGTGCCCTGTACTTTATGGGGAAAACCATTATGCTGACAAATAAACCCTGATATTACCTCTTACTGATTTTCAGGACCTCTAGATCGATCCTCGGGGTCTTCAAAATGATGCTTCGCCTCTTTAAATTTCTGATTTAGGGCTTAAGATCTTTGTTGATGTGCCGTAATCCCTCTGCTCTGTACTGAAATTCTTTGTTGCTTCATTACTGCCTCTGTCGAGTTAGCTCGAGCTTTAAATGGCGCTGGCAGGATTTCTTGTGTTTGAAATGCGCTTTTATTTAATGCAAGTCCTGACAGCCCCATTCCTTGACTCTCTCATGATGGTAGTAGTTCATTGGATTTGATATTGTCTGTGCCTTTCGCCATTGAGATAGTACACTGAACAGCGATAGTTTTCTTCCTCTAGAAACCCTGAAACATAGCAAACCTGTGAAGAAAACAATGGACGGAGCAATGGATGCAGTGTGGATGGAGGAAATGGCCATGCAGATGGAATGGAGGGGAAACATTGCAGGGGAAATGGTGAAAAATCTCTCTCATAAGGTTGGAATATGTTGCAGAATGAAAAACGCATAAAAAACATTAAAAAACCACGAAAACTGGACGTTATATGTGTCGGAATGGTTGAATGATATGGGATATGCACGTGGGGTGACGTGGCGTACGGACAGCCAAGTGGACAGATGACATGGGGACCCAGGTGACGGTGGAATGGTCAACAATGCATGGACAGATCTGGACCGTCGATTGGTCTAAGATCAACGGTGGAGGGCGACGGATGGTGGGCCGGAACAAGAGCTATCGCGTGCACAATTTCATTAAATATCATGCATCTCTGGTGATCGAGAGCCATCGGATGGAGCTTTCGAGATCTAACGGCTGACACGGATTTCACTGGGCATCCTGGGTAGGAATTTAATGCGTGGGGAATGGAGTTAACGAGCGGGAAAGCGGTTTTGAAAATCTTACAGAGGACGCGTGGCGGGAGATGAATGGAATTGCTGGCTCTCCGGGGAAAACCGCCTGTTGCAGATGGGTGGTGCGGAATTTACTGGCGGGTTTAGGAAAATAGCGCGTGGAGTGGGGACCACCATTTCGGGCACGCTCCGTGCCGTCGATTTTTCGGGTGAATGGACGGCGGAGATGGACTACGGGGGGCCAAGGTGTATGGGCACGGGAGCTTTGGAGTGACCCCCCATAGTGAATAATGACCGTTGATCAGGTTTTCCCACATCCCGAGGAGTCATCTATGGGGGCTCCATGGTTTGACTCTACGGACGAAGAAGAGCCCCCGCAAGGAAAGAGCCTTGGTCACAGCGCCGGGTCACGTGGAAGATGAAGGGGTGCGGGGCTATGGCTAAAGGGGCCAGGACCAAGAAACATAAACTTTATCATTTTAATTCATTTTTAATGCGTTTTGGTGGCAATCAAAGGGTAACGGTAGGGGAGATGGAGGGGGAAACTAGGGAAATAAGGGAGACGGGGAAATTTAAAGGGGATTTTGGGGGATTTAGGCATAGAGAGGGGGAATCTTGGGGGGGGAAGAAAGGGAATTTGGATAAAGGGAAAAGAGTGGAATTGATGTATTTCGCAGGGGTAAAGGAGGGAATAATAGGCCCTTTTTGAGAAATTTACTAGCAGAGAGGATTTGTATTAGGCACAGAAATTGAAAGACTTCAAGGAGGATGGGTTTTCAGGGGAAAGGCATTCCTTGAAGGCTCAAAACAATCTAGCCCCCAGCTGGCTTGCCAAGAATTTCATAGGGGGGCTAACAGTGGCTCCACATGGGGATGGCTTCTCCTTGGAGGAGTCAAGAGACCAGGTATGATCTTTGGAGTAGGCCAGATGCCTGCTATCATAAGCCATCTTCCTTCTTTTATTTTCAGCTGCCACAATATTTTGGATACACAAATCAACAGAAACATTTTCCTAATCAATCTACCTACCCAAACTGTAGTCCTAACTGTTCCCTTTGGGTGCATTTGATCTTGCAGACCCTTTACATTTTATTTTGCAAAACAAAAACAAACCTATTCTAAATCTACCTTTATTGCTCCATGAGGCCAGATTAGACTGTTGGCCTCATACAATTCTCTACCTAATCTACTACCTGTTGGGATTAAACTGTCCAATAGGTTTCTTCACCTACATTCTAAGATAGGAAATTTAAACACAACCAAGCCAGGATTAGACTGTCTGACTTGCTGGACAAAAACTTGTAGAAGACAAAACTGTGAAGGCATGGAATTCTGCAACTTTGAAACATTCTTCTTTCTTTCTTGTGACTCAGGTTTTGATCATATTTGAGTCACCTCTTCTCTTTGCTTCAGCTCTGGTTTTGGGCATATTAGAGCTGGTTCTTCTTTCGCTGCTGATCCAGATTTTGAGCTTATTAGGACTAGCTAATCTACTTCCTTTGGCTCGGATTTTGATCAGGTATGAGCCATGTTTTTCACTTCAAAGGTTCATGTTTTGAGCATGTCTGAACCTCTCTTTTCATTCTGTTTTTTGGAACATTTTCTCTTTTTCTGAAAATGAAAACTTGCAATGGTATGTACAATGGAGATGAAACTGGAAATGGAAAATAAATAGAAGTAATGTTTGAGCATCCTGCCATTGACAGGACCCCCAAACAACTTTGTGCCATCAAGTTCTTGTAGAAAAAAACACATTAGGACCCACAGTGGCTTGTATGATATATGGACCCTGCCACAAACTGTCAAACTTACCATGTTTTCCTTTGTCCTCTCTTCTCGAATCCCATCTCAGAACCTTATCTCCAACCTTGAAATCTGAAGCTTTGGTTCTTTTGTCAAACTGTCTCTTTATGCCTTCCTGTACTCTGACAGCTTTGCTGTAAACCTACTCTCTTGTTTGTTGCAGATGGATAGTTTCATTGATTCTTCTCACCATACTTTTTTCCTCTGATTGGATCTCCTGAACAAGCTTGATTACTGGAACTCCAAGACTAGTGGGAAAAACTGCTTCCGTCCCATAAACCAGCTGAAAAGGTGACATGCCAATAGATTTCTTTGTAGTGAGCCTGTCTGCCCACAAGGCATGTATCAAATTTTTATGCCATGATCTTTTGTTCTCTTCCAGCAGCTTCTTAATGATTGTAACTAGGCTTTTATTTGATGATTCAGCTAGGCCATTACCCTGGGGGTAATAGGCAGTTGAATTTCCAAGTGTTATTCCATACCTGTGACAGAAATCAACCATTCTTTTAGATCCGAAAGCAGCAGCATTATCAGTGATTAATTTCCTTGGACAACCAAAATGAGATAGGATGAAGTATTCTAGGAACCTAATGATGACAGAGTCAGTGGAATTCCTAGTGGGTATAGCTTCTATCCATTTAGTGAAGTAATTTTTAGCAGTTAGGATCCATTTATGTTGTCCAGAGGAGGCAGGATGAATCTCCCCAATAAAGTTTAGGCCCCATTGCATGAAGGGACCTTCTATGGTGATGGGCTGTAGAGGAAGGGGAAGGAGTTTTCTTTTGCCCTCGAAGATCTGGCATTGGTGGCAAGTGGTTACCATTTTATGAACATCACTGAAGAGGGAAAGCCAGTAGTAACCAGCCCTGAGTATCTTGTTTGCAGTGGCTTTCCAACTCAGGTGGCCTCCACATTCTCGAGCATGGAATTCCTATTTTATTCTTTTAGCTTCAGTTTCAGACAAACATTTCAGTAGAAGGCCATTTGGATTTTTCCAATATAGACTCTCATTCATAATGCAGTAATTTCTAGCTTTGAGTTTTATGAATCTGGCCTTTGTTTTGGACAGTTCTGGAGGGGCATTGAGGTTAGTGAGCACGTAAATGATATTAGCATACCAAGGAGAGTTCTGAAACTGCTCCTCAACAGTTGGATGGGGCAATTCTTCCTGCTCATCTGGGGCATTTATCATGTTAATGTCAAGGGCCTGCAAGTTTGATTCAGCCATTCACTAGGCCAAGCCTTAACCTTTGATAAGCTTAGTGGGTTTTATTTCAAGGTCATATTCCAGGATGGTAGCAATCCATTTGCCTCTTTTCCCATCAGGGTCTTGGGACAAGATATCTTTGACCACTATATTTGGCACGAAAGCAATGGTGTGAGAATGCAGAATGTACACCCTAAAGTATTTTAAGGCCTTAATCAGAGTGTAGGCCTGCTTTTCCATGATGTTTTACTTTAAGGGTGCATCTCTTAAGGATTTACTGAAGAAAGCTATAGGCTGTTGATTACCTTTTGAATTTTTCTGCAGCAAAAATGCAGCTATGGTGTGTTGGGAAGCAAATGAAAAGATCAGGAAATATTTTGAGAAGTCGGGGCTGATAAGGACAGGGGCCTGAGTGAGTGCAAGTTTTACTGACTCAAAAGATTTCTTGGCTTCAACAGTCCACTTAATTCCTGCATCTTTCTTTAGCATTTCAGTCATTTTCCTAAGATGTTCAGCAAGATTGGGGATAAATCTTCTAAGGAAATTGATCTTCCCTATGAAGGACTGCAATTCCTTGATGTTTCTTGGATGTGAGATTTGAAGTATTCCCTCAACTCGCTATGGGTCTATCCTGATCCCTTTCTCAGATATAATGTGGCCAAGAAGTTTACCTTCTTGCAACCCAAAAACAATCTTCTTAGGATTTAAGGACAGATCGTACCTTCTACATTTTTCAAAGACTTTCCTCAGATGTTTCAGATGTTCTTCTTCATTTTTTGAAAAGACAGTCAAGTCATCCAAGTAGATAACTATGAAGTGTCCTATCTCCTCTGAGAAAGCTATGTCCATCGCTCTCTGGAAGGTAGCTCCAGCATTCATCAATCCAAAGGGCATTTTCACATACATGAAGGTGCCCCATGGAGTGGTAAAATCTGTTTTGAGTTGATCTTCTGGGAGTACCAGAACTTGGTTGTATCTTGAAAAACCATCAAGCAGGGAGATTCTCTTAGAGCCTACTACCTTCTGTAGGATATGTTCCATTCTAGGCAAGGGGTAGTTGTCTTTCAGGGAGGCTCTGTTGAGGTTTCTAAAGTCTATGCATAGCCTAATCTCCCCTGTCTTCTTCCTCACAGCCACTAAGTTTGACACCCAATCAGAAAACCTCACAGGGACTATTATTCCTACATCATACATCTTCCTGATCTCTTTCTCTACTGCAGGCAATTGTTTTGGATTGATTCTTTGAAGTTTTTGTCTGAAAGGCTTCTGATTTTCCTTTAGTGGTATCTTGTGTTGTATGATGTTGGTGTCATAGGCCTTTAAGTCTTCATAGCTCCATGCAAACACATCAATGAATTCCTTAAGCAAGTCAATGTATTTTTTCTTCATGTTTGCAGGTATAGACTTAGCCAGTTTTATCATTCTGGGTTTGTATTCAGTGCCAATGTTACATTCTTCCACATCAGAATCAGAATGTTCGATTGAGGGATTTTTTTCTACGTCATCAAAATCAAATAGGTCCTCTAAGGGTGCCAGGCCTCTGGGTATATTCTTATCTTTGGCTTGCGGTACCTCAACCTCTTCATTTTCTGAGTTTTCACTATTTTCGTTAAAATTTCTAGTTTTATCAGAAAAAAGATTTATCGCTATGTTACAGGGAGTTTCTACGTTATAAGGTGTTTCTTCCTCATCTGAGGAATCTTCATCTAGGCAGAAGCTATCAGATTTGGAGTCTGAATCAGAAAATTCAAACTCATTTCTGCCCATCAGGAAATCCTCAATCTGTTTGTCTCCTTGAAAGACCTGCCAATATTTTTCATTGTCTGGCACTGCAGGCCTGAATTTGGTTTGAATGATAATTTGTTGGTCAACTAGGGCCTTAGGATATGAGCTAGCTAGACAAGCTAATCCATTTGCAACTGTGTTTTGACCCCTAGTAATGAACACTATCTCATATTCAACAAACGTTTTCAGCAGATCTAGAGTGTCATTCCTGTATGCCTTAAGCCTGGGGTGTTTTGCTGAATACTCACCATTCACCTGTTTGATCACCAACTCTGAGTCTCCTTTCACAGCTATCCTACGGGCTCCTAATTTTTTCAACAAATTTAAGCCCAAGATGAGAGCCTCATATTCTGTAATGTTATTCGTGAATTTAAAATGCAGATTCACAACGTGGCTCTCTGCATGATCATTTCCTGTGTTACGCAGCCACACTCCTGCTCCAGCACTCTGCCTAGTACATGACCCATCAAAGTTAATTTCCCACAGGGGTTCGTTATTTACTTCGTCTTCATCCCCTCCCCTACAGCTGGATTCGCCATTATGTGGAGTTGTGAGGTTTGTGCTAGGAGGGGGGTCATTTTGTGGTTCGTTATGGGC
The DNA here is from genome assembly GCA_034641835.2 of Pinus albicaulis. NCBI lineage: Eukaryota > Viridiplantae > Streptophyta > Pinopsida > Pinales > Pinaceae > Pinus > Pinus albicaulis. Next base: position 65,723 of record JAXQQM020078296.1, on the reverse strand, counting down.
ATGGAGATCAGGGAGGTGGCTAGCTTGCTATTTTTGTTCTGTTTCCGTTTCATTCAGAGTTATATTTTCAGTATTTTTCCCATGGTCCTCTTCATCGTATTCTTCTAGAGTAGCCATTATGTTGAAATCCATGGGTTGTATGTTTGTATTTCCATTATCTGATCTGGGCTCTTCTGAGGATTGGTCATTGTAGAGGATAAAAGAGTCTAGATCTGTATGTACAGAGTATAATGGTGATTTTTCAGGTTTCTCGGGGCTAATGACTAAAAATTTCATCTGAGACTCTCTATACAGTCTTCTAAGTTGGCCAAATATAGGGATAGTGGCATATGAGCCATCCATCTGCATTGTTCCCTGTAGTTTGGCTCCCCATGATCTTGACAATAGCATGCCATACTTTGGTGGCACATCTGCCACCACAACATCCATGACCATACACTTGGCAGGAATCTGGGTCAGACTCACACATAAATCCTTGATGAGGCCTAGGCATTTTACTCTGCTAGAGTCAAATGAATATAAGTCTTTGTAGGGTCTGGTGATTTCTAGGCCTAGCCTCTCCATCACTACCTTGGGAATTAAGTTGTGAGATGCTCCAGAATCATGCATTGCATTGTGCAAGATCTTGTCATGAATGTTAAGACTGATATAAAAAGGTGGAACTACCCCTTCCTAAAACTTTCCTTCAATTTTGGGACCAAAGAGTAGGGCTGGTTGATCATCATTCAAATTTACAGTGTCACTATTTACACTCAGATTTAATGCTTTCAAAATCTGGCCTTTATATACATCTTGAGTGGCCAGCTCAGATAATGGTACAGAGATTTTGATTTTTGCAATCTCACTCTCTAGATTGAAAGTGGACTGGACCTTTGTGATGTTCAATTCTGTTTTATTTGCTACTGCCTTAGTAGCCGAATCAGATTGTGATTTCTCACTATGTACAAAGTTTGGAACAGTTGTATCAGGAGCACTAACTGAAGTGCCAGTACTGCTGGTTGGTTGACTTTGTTTTCCAGTGTCCTGGTTGTCCTTGTCCTTATGTTTACCAAAACCTTCGGCTGTTGATTTGTTGTTTGCAACAGATGCTTTGGAGGATTTATCAGGTCTTCTCTTGATGGTTACCTCAGGAGTCTTTGTTTTGGGATTTTCTTGGCTTTTCTTTCTCATAAGTTCATATTGTTCCCGGACCTGCATCATGGCATTTTCAAACCTAACCTGTAATCCTCAGTTTCTAACCATTCCTCACTCCGATATGAAGGTGAGGGTTGATCTTCTTCTGAATCACAGTTAAGGACCGAGTCCTCTGCTTCAAACATATTTATTGCATTCCCTTCAGACTCTTCAATGATTCCCTCGTCTTCATCTAAAATTTTTTCTTGAAATGGGGGAATAATTTGTTGGTCTGACTCTCTTTGTCTGTTGGGAGCAGCATTGTTTCTTCTAATATTTTGGTTTTGGTTTCTGTTTTGGTTGTTGTTTTGGACAACCATCCTCTTTATCATTTGTTTAAGTTCTTCCACATTTTTTGAAAGTCTGTCATATTTGGGATCAAGTGTGGAAGCTACGTTGTCATCCCTATATGTTACCCTCTTTTTAACTTTTAGTCTTGCCCTTTTTTCCATTAGGTTTTCTTCTATGGTTATCGCTCCTTTCTGCATGTCTTCCAGGGTGGTGTATTCTTTGTCTCTAAGCTCATAGGCCAGGTCAGCTTCAAATCCATCAGGATACTTAGCCAGGGCTATACCTTGAGGAGGCTTCATGTGTGGAGGGAGAGCATTGTAAATGCTGTTGAATCTAGTGGTGTAATCGTGAACACTCTCTCCTACGTTCCTCTTAAGGGACATGTATTCTGCTAGGAGTTGGCAAGGGTTGGCTCTAACCTCCCATTTGTTTATGAATGTCTGGTATAATGTAGGGAGATCTCGAATATTGCCAGGAGGTAGATTTTTTAACCACTTTTTCACCTCACCCCCTAAGCTTTGGGCCAAGATCCTCATTTTGATTGTTTCATCATCAATTTCCATATAATCAAAAGAATCCTCCATCTTATCTACATGTTGCTGAGATGTGATTGATTCTTTAGCAGTGAAGTGTGGGATTTTTTATTGATAATCATTTGGTAAGGGTAACAAGGGTTGGGGTAGAACTAAAGGTGCATACCAAGCTGCCATGGTGATATTCTGGTGAGGCAAAGGGTTAATTTTAGCAGCTGGTATTTGAATGATAGGGATATTAAGACTAGCAGAAGTCTGTTGAGCGGATATAGGGTGAGAGAGCCCCAAGTTTTGAAGGAAGTGAAAATCAGGTGGTGTGGAAGGAGGGGTTTCACTGTCCCTAGTGTCTGGCTGGTCTAAAACACTGAATGACCTAGTTCTAGATAATCTGTTTTGGAGGTCTAGGTCGAAGAGAGGGTCTAATAGAGATGCAAGATCTTCTGGTGCATAATTAGCTCTATGAATGTTGCTGGAAATAGTTGGTCTTTTAGGTGTAGGAGCTCCCTTGAGGATACTCTCTGGATTTTCAACTATTTCCGGTGGGTCAGGGTTGGGATAAGCTCTTGTGTGGATGGTTTTGAAAGCCAGAATGATGTTTATAAGCTAAGCAGCTTAACCCTACTCATTTCTTTTATTGTGGTTGATGTTGTCTCAGGGATGCTCTCCCAACGAAGTCTTCATTATGTTTCGGGTCTGGTCTCCCAGTGGAGTCCGATGTGAAACCAAGATGATCACCAGGCCTACTGATCACCAGTGGAGTCTTTTAACGTTTAGAAACAATGGAGTCGCCTGGTGGAGGGTTTAGGATGTTTCTAGGGAGTACACTATCCACCACAGTGCTGATGAAATACCCCTTTTCAAGGATATCCCACTAAACACAGCAAACTCTAACCAGAGATCGACTGGGAGGGCATTTACTAGATACGTCACCTCAAAGATGAGGATGAGATCCGGAGGCTACCTGGCCCCTTTCCAGGCTCTGTCTAAGTGTATGGGGTAAAACACATAAGAGGTAAGTGGAATGGGAAGGATAAGTGTTTTACTACCAACCTGACCAGAGATTCTAGGTTTTCTGAGGTTTGGAGATGTATCAAGATGAAAGTACTCAAAAATTCCCCAGTATGGTCGCCATTATGTTGGTGACGATGCTGGGCTATACACTAATAATGTTCTCAGTTATAGGCTCTTCAGAAATTCCCTAGTGGAGTCGCCATTATGTTGGGGTTCCCATGTTTTGGCCATGTTGGCAAGACCAAAAGATGAGACAACATAGAACCACTTTGGGACCTTAGGATCTAGCCCTCCTAGGTCCAGAGAGGGATCTCTCTATACAAGTCAAAGGATATGTCTTTGAAGCTCTTAGTTATGATTTTAGGCTAGTTGTAGGCTCATGGTTGTTTGTTTGATTAAGAGTTTGGTTGTTGCGAACCAAGAAATAAGAGTCCAATATAAGGCAAGGGTGAGAAAATAGGAAGCTTAGGCAGAGACAGATAACTCAGAGAACATCAAATCCAGTGGGCTATGGAGTCAAGAAAGGATTTATTTGTGTTCAATGTGCAAGCTTTCAGTTGGCCTAGTCATCTAGAGCGTTTGGATCTTAAAGGATGATTGGTGGGATGGGACATTAAGGATTGAAAATGAGTGAAGGGGAACCATCCAAATTTGTCTATAGATCAGGCCAGAGGTCATCTAACTCCAGGCCTGCTTGGACAGAATTAGAGGCAAAACGAGGGACCTTGAGAAGGTTTGATTGGGATGGAAAGACCCAAAGAGGCGGAGACCAGGTTCTAGACCTCGAGGGTTCTCAACACATTCAACTAAATCTTAACAAGAACATCTAAATATGGATTTCATTAACTCATACATCAGAGAGCAGGCAATAACATCCACTACACTGGTTAAATCAATTGAAATCAACATTCAGATACACATATAAGTGGAAAACATTGAGGTAGGGAGAGCAGGAAACATAGGGCACCTAACAAGGGTGAATCCTATGTTATATTTCTGTTGCCTACAAGCAGAAATGAAATGAAATGGAACATAACATAAGAGCAAGTCAATCACAAATACAGAGAAAGAGGAAACATCACCAGCTGCTTTAGATCAGGATCCAAAGAAACATGCTTGTCATATTAAAACAACACCAATCAGGTACATCATAGCCCATAGCTTGAACATTCAGTTTGAATACATCTAATCTCAGTCTATCTTACAATTTACACAGAGAACTTGTCTCAAGAGGAGAATACTTGCATTTCACTGATATCTCATCAACAACCATTACAATGTTTCCTTCTGTGCTTTATAGCAAAGGATGAACCTAAGATCGACTGAAGGAGTAGGTGAAAATTAAATGTATCATTAAACACAACAATGAATGCAGGGCCGAAACCCATTCTGCTTGACCTGCTATGAATTTAATCTCTGTCACCTTCCTTGTGAGAGAATGATCTGCTCCAGATTTGATCTTGACATTTTTTGGCTGAAGTACTCCCTGATGATTTGAACAAAAATGAAATAAACTGCTAGGAAGGTCTGTCTCATAAATTCTACGGTGGTTTTGAACTGTTGTCTGGTGGAATTCTTTTCAGGGACACGGTGTGTAAATAAAACAGTATGGGTGCCCTGTACCTAATAAAGAAAAACATTCTGCTGACAAATAACCCAGATGGTACCTTTTTCCTGTGCTCGGGATCCTTTGATCGATCCTCACGGTCTTCAACTGCTACTTTTCCCTCTAAACTTTGGATTAAAAGCTCAAGATCTTCATAAGCTAGCTTTAATCTTCCTTTTTCTGCACTGAAATATTCTGCCGCTCCATTCTCTTCTGACAGGGTAGCTTGGGTTTTAATGGTGATGGGAGATTTGCTGCAGAGTTCGCACTCTGTTCCTTTAATGACCATCTTGTCTCTACCTTCCCGGGCCTTCGTTCATAAATCCAGCCGCTGCAGATGATCTTCCTCGGATCTAGTTGTCTGGGTAGCATAGGAGTTTATCATGGTGGCCATTCTTTCTTTATATCCCTGCAAGAACACGAAAACTGTCAAGAAATCCATGGACGAGGGTGGCGGGTGACATGGATGGATGAAACAGACGCATTTGGTGACATGGCGGAAGAAACTATAGAGGAAACAGTGAAAACTTTCTCTGGTGGAGGTTTGACGACCAGTAGAGTGAAAATGCGTGAAAATCATTAAAAAATGCGAGAATGGGACGTTATATGTGACGGAATGTTTGAAGGGTATGGAACATGCACGTGGGGTGATGTGGCAGAAGGATAGCCGGTGGATGGATGAGGTGGGGTCCCGGGAACAGTGGAGCGGTCAACGATGGAGGGACAGATCGGGACCATCGATTATAGTGGAGATCGACGACAGGGAGCGACGGATGGTGGGCCACCAGACGCGACATGCGGGAGTTAAAAAGCATGCATCTTTGATGAATGAGCGCCGTTGGATGAGGGCTCCAAGATCTGACGGTTCGCATAGATTCTGCTGCACGACTTTGAACCGAAGATTAATGCGTGAAATGAAAGCGGTTTCAGGTTCGTACAGAGGACACGCGGCGATTACTGAGTGGAATCGCTGGCTCTCCGGGGAAAACCACCTGTTGCAGATGGGTGGTGCGGAATTTACCGGCGGGTTTTGGAAAACAACGCGTGGAGTGGGGACCACCGCTTCGGGCACACTCCGCGCCGTTGGATCTGGTCTTTAACAGACGATGGAGATGGACTACGGGGGGCCAAGGCGTACGGGCACGGGAGTTTTGGAGCGACCCCCGTAGTGGATAACAACCGTTGATTTGAGTTGTCCCGTATCCCGAGGAGTCAATTGCGGGCGCTCCATGGTTTGACTCTACGGATGGAGTAAAGCCCCCGCAGGGGAAACACTTAGGTCATGGCGCGGGGTTCTATGGAAGGAAAAGGGCGCGGGGCTATCAGAAGAAGGGCTAAGACCCAAAAACATAAAATTTATCATTTTAATTCATTTTTAATGCGTTTTGGGGGCAATCAAAGGGCAACGGTAGGGGAGATGGAGGGGGAAAATAGGGAAATAAGGGAGATGGGGAAATTTAAAGGGGATTTTGGGGGATTTAGGCATAGAGAGGGGGAATCTGGGGGGGGGAGAAAGGGAATTCGGATAAAGGGAAAAGAAGGGGAATTGATGTATTTCGCAGGGGTAAAGGAGGGAATAATAGGCCCTTTTTGAGCAATGTACTAGAAGAGAGGATTTGTATTAGGCACAACAATTGAGAGACTTCAAGGAGGATGGGTTTTCAGGGGAAAGGCATTCCTTGAAGGCTCAAAACAATCTAGCCCCCAGCTAGCTTGCCAAGAATTTCATAGGGGGGCTAATAGTGGCTCCACATGGGGATGGCTTCTCCTTGGAGGAGTCAAGAAACCAGATAGGATCTTTGGAGTAGGCCAGATGCCTGCTGTCATAAGCCATATTTCTTCTTCAATTTTATCTGCCACAATATGATAGAAACATCAACAAAAATATTTCCCAACCAATCTACCTACCCAAAATTCAGCCCTAACAATGTTCCCTTGGGTGCATTTGAACTAGCAGACCCTTTACATCATTTTATTTTTAAAACAAAAATAAACCTATTCTAAATCTACCCTTATTGCTCCATGAGGCCAGATTAGACTGTTGGCCTCACACAATTCTCTACCTAATCTACTACCTGTTGGGATTAAACTGTCCAACAAGTTTCTTCACCTACATTCTACGACATGAAATTTAAAACAGCCAAGCCAGGATTAGACTGTCTGACTTGTTGGAGTGGGATCTTGAAAACAAAACTGTGAAGGCATGAAATCTGCAGTTCTGATATATCCTTCTTTCTTTCTTGTGACTCAGGTTTTGAGCATATTTGAGTCACCTCTTTTCTTTGCTTCAGCTCTGGTTTTGGGCATATTAGAGCTGGTTCTTCTTTCGCTGCTGATCCAGATTTTGAGCTTATTAGGACCAGCTATTCTGCTTCCTTTGGCTCGGATTTTGATCAGGTTTGAGCCATGCTTTTTACTTTAGAGGTTCATGTTTTGAGCATGTCTGAACCTCTCTTTTCGTTCTATTTTTTTTTTTTGGAGAATTTTCTCTCTTTTTCTTGAAAATAAAGACTGCAATGGTATGTACAATGTAAATGAAACTGGAAATGAAAATCAATAGAAGTAGTGTTTGAGCATCCTGCCATTGACAGGGCCCCGAAACAACTCTGTGCCATCAAGTTCTTGCAGAAGACCCACAGTGGCTTGTATGATATATGGACCTTGCCACAAACTGTCAAACTTACCATGTTTGCCTTTGTCCTCTCTTCTCAAATCCCATCTCAGAACCTTATCTCCAACCTTAAAATCTGAAGCTTTGGTTCTTTTGTCTAATTGTCTTTTGATGCTCTCTTGAATTCTGATAGCTCTGCTATAAACCTACTCTCTAGTTTGCCGTAGATGGATAGTTTCATTGATTCTCCTTACCATACTGTTTTCCTCTGATTGGATCTCCTGGACAAATTTGATCACTGGAACTCCAAGACTAGTAGGAAAAAATGCTTCTGTCCCATAAACCAGCTGAAAGGGTGACATGCCAATAGATTTCTTTGTAGTGAGTCTGTCTGCCCACAAGGCATGTATCAAATTTTTATGCCATGACCTTTTGTTCTCTTCCAGCAGCTTCTTAATGATTGTAACCAGGCTTTTATTTGATGATTCAGCTAGGCCATTACCCTGGGGGTAATAGGTAGTTGAATGTCCCAGTGCTATTCCGTACCTGTGACAGAAATCAACCATTCTTTTGGATCCGAAAGCAGCAGCATTTTCAGTGATTATTTTCCTTGGACAACCAAACCGAGATAGGATGAAGTCTTCTAGGAACCTAATAATGACAGAATCGGTGGCATTCCTAGTGGGTATGGCCTCTATCCATTTGGTGAAGTAATCTGTAGCAGTCAGGATCCATTTGTGTTGCCCAGAGGAGGCAGGGTGAATCTCTCCTATAAAGTCTAGGCCCCATTGCATGAAGGGACCTTCTATGGTGATAGGTTGTAAGGGAAGGGGAAGGAGTTTTCTTTTACCTTCAAAGATCTCACATTTGTGGCAAGCAAGAATCATTTTATGGACATCACTAAAGAGTGTAGGCCAATAGTAACCAGCCCTGAGTATCTTATTTGCAGTGGTTTTCCAACTCAGATGGCCTCCACACTCCCCGGCATGGAATTCTTGTTTGATTCTTCCAGCTTCAGTTTCAGACAAACATTTCAGCAAAAGGCCATTTGGATTTTTCCAATATAGACTCTCATTCATAATGCAGTAATTTCTAGCTTTGAGTTTTATGAATCTGGCCTTTGTTTTGGACAGTTCTGGAGGGGCATTGAGGTTAGTGAGCACGTAAAGGATATCAGTATACCAAGGAGAGTTCTGAAACTGCTCCTCAACAGTTGGATGGGGCAATCCTTCCTGCTCATCTAGGGTATTTATCATGTTAATGTCAAGGGCCTGCAGGTTTGATTCAGCCATTAATTGGGCCAGGCCATGACCTTTGATTAGTTTGGTGGGTTTTATTTCAATTTCGTATTCTAAAATTGTAGCAATCCATTTTCCCCTTTTCCCATCTGGGTCTTGGGACAAGATATCTTTGACCACTATATTTGGCACGAAAGCAATGGTGTGAGAATGCAGAATGTACACCCTAAAGTATTTTAAGGCCTTAATCAGAGCATTGGCCTGCTTCTCCATGATGTTGTACTTTAAGGGTGCATCTCTTAAGGCTTTACTGAAGAAGGCTATAGGCTGTTCATTACCTTCTGAATTTTTCTGCAGCAAAACTGCAGCTATTGTGTGTTGGGAAGCAAATGAAAAGATCAGAAAATCTTTTGAGAATTCAGGGCTGATAAGTACGGGGGCCTGAGTAAGTGCAAGTTTTACTGACTCAAAAGATTTCTTGGCTTCAACAGTCCACTTAATACCTGCACCTTTCTTTAGCATTTCAGTCATCTTCCTAAGGTGCTCTGCCAGATTAGGAATGAATCTCCTGAGGAAATTGATCTTCCCTATAAAGGACTGCAACTCCTTGATGTTTCTTGGATGTGTAATTTGAAGTATTCCCTCAACTCTCTGTGGGTCTATCCTGATCCCTTTCTTAGATATAATGTGGCCCAGAAGTTTTCCTTCTTGCAGCCCAAAAATAGTTTTATTAGGATTTAAGGACAGGCCGTACCTTCTACATTTTTCAAAGACTTTCCTCAGATGTTTCAGATGTTCTCCTTCAGTTTTAGAAAAGACAGTCAAGTCATCCAAGTAGATAACTATGAAGTGTCCTATCTCCTCTGAGAAAGCTATGTCCATCGCTCTCTGGAAGGTAGCTCTAGCATTCATCAATTAAAAAGGCATTTTCACATACATGAAGGTGCCCCATGGAGTGGTAAAGGTTGTTTTGAGTTGATCTTCTGGGAGTACCAGAACTTGGTTGTATCCTAAAAAACCATCAAGCAGGGAGATTCTCTTAGAGCCCACTACCTTTTGTAGGATATGTTCCATTCTAGGCAAAGGGTAGTTGTCTTTCAGGGAGGCTCTATTGAGGTTTTTGAAATATATACATAGTCTAATCTCCCCTTTTTTCTTCCTCATAGCCACTAAGTTTGACACCCAATCAGAAAACCTCACAGGAACTATTATGCCTGCTTCATACATCTTTTTAATTTCTTTCTCAACTGCAGGCAATTGTTTTGGATTAATCCTACGGAGTTTTTGTCTGAAAGGCTTCTGATTTTCCTTTAGTGGTATCTTGTTTTGTATGATGTTGGTGTCATAGGCTTTCAAGTCTTCATAGCTCCATGCAAACACATCAGTGAATTCCTTAAACAATTCAATGTATTTTTTCTTCATGTTTGCAGGTATAGATTTAGCCAGTTTTATCATTTTGTGTTTGCCTTTAGTGCCTATGTTGCATTCTTCTATATCTGATTCTGCATGTTCTATGGTGGGCTTCTTTGCTACATCATCGAAATCAAAGAGGTCCTCTAAGGGTGCCAGGCCTCTCGGTATATTCTTGTCTTTGGCCTGTAGCACTTCGACCTCTTCGTTTTCTGCGTTTTCACTATTTTCGTTAAAATTTCCAGTTTGTTCAGAAAAAGAATTTATTTCTATGTTACAGGGTGTTTCTTGTTCATCTGGGGGATCCTCGCCTGGGCAGCTATCATCAGAAATCGAGTCTAAATCCGAAAATTCAAACTCATTCCCGCCCACCAGGAAATCTTCGATCTGCTTGTCTCCTTCAAAGACTTGCCAATATTTTTCATTGTCCGGCACTGCAGGCTTGAATTTGGTCTGAATGATGATCTATTGGTCAGCTAGGGCCTTAGGATATGAGCTAGCTGTTACAGGTCAAAATACCTCCTCATCAGCTCAGAGGGGAAGACAAATATGGAAGGGATACAAAGACCTAAATTAAACCTATTTCTGCCAGGGTAACGCCTATATAGAACAGAACAAGAGCGTTATAACGCATGCAATCAGTACATTGGCCGCGTTAGTGGCTAGGGCAACGCTCTGTTTACACTGGAGGGGAGCATTACCCGTGTTTTAAGTTTGAATTGGGAAAAGAGCACGGAGAATGATTTAAATCTCCGACTTTCCCTCACAAAGGAGTCAGTTCACAAAGGAAACTGCAGAAGCACCAGTTCATTATTGGTCATTGCCATAGGAGACTGAACTCCAAAAGAGGCAAAAGCATAGAGATCAAAGAAACATCTAAGCTTTTTCCATTCCAAACTAGTGGAAAGAGAAGGGCAACAATGGCCTCTCCCTCTCCTATAAGAAGGAGATGAAGGCTCTTAATTGAAGGTCGAAGGATTGCTCAAGGTTCTTGTATACTTGTGGAATAGAGAATAGTGTGACTTTGTGAAGGCCAAGAGTCAAAGAGGTTCCTAGAGAGCTTGTTGACTTGGATTTCTTCACTTGAGAGAGAAGAGAGATTGGAAGACTGAGGAGGGCTTGGTACAATCGACGGTTGTAATCCTCCTTCTTTCAAAATCAATAGAACTGTGTTCATTTTGTCCATTCAATGCTTAATATTGTCATTAATGTTTGAACATTTACATAGTATGATATGAATGGCTCAGATGTGTATAATCTAGATGTTTATTGTGTATTGATTTAATTGATAGGATACTTGTTATGTTAGAAATTACGCGGGTGCTTTGACTGATTGCAGGACTAAGATTTGGAGACGGTGAAGAAGGACTCTTGCTTCGCTGCGCAGCGCTCTCTAAGGGACTCCAAGACTATCAAAGAGGTAATTCTCTATTGTATTCCTTCAAGTTATTTTAAGCTAATATGAACACGCTCATGCCATCTTTGTGAACAACATAGCTAATCTTACTGTCTGCCTCGAGCACCAGAAAGCCCTGAGAGGGATATTCGAAAACCAACAACCCAAGCAGTTTACCCTATAGCAGAATTGGCGACTCCGCTGGGGATTTTCCCCATAGTTTCCGGACTATTTTTTCTTTCCTTCCTTTCTTCTCTCCTCTGTTCACAGATCCTTCTGACCATTTTTGATGCCCAGTAGACATACCAAATGCTTGTAGAGTTCAATCTTGTTCCTGTCTGGCCAACTGAAGAGATTTTCCCTGGTTAACGCGACCTATGCAGGTTATCCAGTGCGTTATAACACGGTCTATGCTTAAATACAGTGCGTTATAACGCTGTATTTTCTCACAGATAGAGCGTTACTCAGCCAAAAACCTTGCTGTTCACTGCTGTGACTGTGTTTTAGCTGTAGAGTTTTTTTGGCCATCAGTACCTTTCACTGACTGAATCCCTGTGCTTGTCTGCTAAGCTGGCATTGTTATTTGTTTCTCTTGTTTAGTTAGTGTGCAAAGCATTTAATTTTTAAGAGAAAATATTTTTTATTTTATTTTTCTGCATCTAGCTGAGTTTATTCTGAAAGTTTTAGTTCATAGACTGTTAAAAGAGGTAGATAGAAGTTTGAATCTTTAAAAGTTGAGTTGTGTTATTTACATGTTGGTGCATGGATAATTGAAAAATAAACCTCTCCCTGTAGAAACACTCTTCATTGAATTTAATATTTAGAGGATGTTTTGCATGGTTTCTTGAGTCAGAGTCTCACTATACTTCATACGTCCATTCCCCCTCCGCAAGACTAATAATAAAGTACACTAAAAATAAAGTGATACTAAAATCAATCTAATTACTCTTTTTGAGCTCACACAAACAGTAGTTCAGGCTAGGATCTTGGGTTAGGAAAGTGAGAAAACTACCCAAGATCTCAAAACTTGAAAACTAGAGTCATTAATGAGTGAAATCCTGCTGCACTCACATTATTGGGACCGTTCCTTTACCGGAGCTCAGCGCGAGACAACACTTGGGTGCACTAGAAGGTAGCCCGCCTTCGACTGCATCCTGTGGGTGTGTTATATATTGGGGTTCCCTTCGGGGATGTCGAAACTAGATCGGGGATCTAGGTATTCTACCCATATAGCACACTGTCCTTGACCGTGGACCCCCCTGATGATGTTTGTGATTTGAGGTATCCTTAGTGGCCATACTTTTAGGGACTTACACAAGGTGACTGGGACGGGCTGTCCTGGTACCTGAAACAGACGGACCCACTCTGTCTTCGGTCTTTAGGAGGGTACTCGTCTTCACGAGAGTGCTTACACCTATCGTCTGAGGTTTGGGCAAAGCTCTAGAGTGACCGCAACTGTACTTTCGACCAACCCTCTCTGTATACTATTGCGATACTGGATTTCATCACCAGTGAACGGTAGTACTCAGACAGGGCACCCTATTCTGGCTGCTTGCTGATTGATTTTAGAAAGTCCTTTTTCTTTTTGTTAGGTGTGTGGTTACTGTCATTTGAGACTTTATAATAGATCACAATTTAATAAAATTTGTTAAAATTAAACCGGTCACCGTGGCGTCCCCTGACCCACGCCGTCTGTCTCGACGACAGCAAGGTCTACCTCCTCTCAACCTTGAGGAAGAACTGAACCTTGGTGAACCCGGGCCTTCTACGGAAGAGCAGTCTCCTCTGACTAATCTTGATTATCACATAGACCCTTATCAGCCGGAACTTCCGGAGGACCCTTTCACTGAAGGCGTTGTACCTAATTACAATCCTCCGCTCACTGATCCGTTAGGGCTTGTGATAATCCAGATTCCACCACGCCGAGATATGTCTGCGGCCGCACCAACATCTATTTCTCCACCGGCATCCACAGGGTCGATACCAATGGCAACCATCCTTGGTTCGCCACCATCCTCCCCGCCGGTGGTCAGTTCTATGCCATTACTGGGTAACTCCAGCAGTCAACATATACCTACCCCCAATCCTATGGTCAACACAACTGTCAGTAGTTTACCGAACCCTTCGGCATCTACTCCTACCGTGACCATGTTGGGGCCCACGGTAGCTCCTTCTGCGAGCAGGACTACTTCGGTGCCCTTTAGCAACCCTTTCGGCTGGAACCCTCTGTTGAGTTCAAACCCCCTGGCCACTATACCAGGGGGCAGTGTTATCAGTACACAGGTAGCAGGGAATATTTCTCTTCCTCTGCAATCCTCAGGACAAATGGGACAACCCATTGTAAATAATATCCCCTTAAGTGGTTCAAACATAGGTGTAGGATCTATACCATTGCCAAATTATGCAAGTACTAGTATGCCTCCGGAAAACTATATTGCATCCATTTGGACTAACCAACCCAACCTCCATCTGGAGTGGGAGGGCACTTTTATGCTGGGGGAAACCAACCGTTTGCCCCACAATACACTATGCCCTATGGTCAGCAACCATATGTTCCTACTCCTCCACCTATGGGGGGTTTTTATCCAAGCCCCACTTACCCTTCTAGTAACACGTGGATGGGGTGACCCTATGGTCTAAGTAGTCAGCCCATACTGACTTGGTTAGACTCGGGGGAAAATCCACAATTTCCATTCTTGGTAAGCTTTGGACATGCAAACATCCATAAGGTGACGAACGACCCCATCAACCACAACCCGCTTTGGCCTCCAATACCGCATAAGATTCCTTCTGATATCCCAAAGTTCGACGGGAAACATGGGGACGACCCAGCCGCACACATCACTACCTTTTATTTATGGTCCATATCCAATTCCATGGTAGATGATAGTGTCCGACTTCGACTGTTTCCCCGCACCCTTATAGGCAATGCCGCCAAGTGGTACATTGAATTGCCACGCGCCGCCATCAATACGTTTGGCGCTTTAGCAACAGAGTTCTTAAAAAACTTCCAACTGCCAATTAGAGTGGAAACCAGAACAAAATTGTTAACATCGCTGCACCAAGACACCACAACCCACATCTCCGACCATATTCATGAATGGAGACGTAGGAGGAGGCTCGTCAAAGCGCCAATACCGGACCATCTCTTGGCCAATTGGTTTTGTAAGTCTCTTTTACCCCACATATCTAAAGACATTGGCCTTTCTGGTGTAGTGACAGAAGATCAATGTATTCGTCGTGCCCAACACCTAGATTTAATCTATTCACAATCTGGCACGCTTTACGATCTTCTCCCCCATGCCCTTGGTAACCCAAACCCTACGGCTACTCAGAAAACTGGAGCTCATGCCGATGGTCTCGTTGGCGCGATCTCTGGTGTAGCCACCAATCAGTCTCGGGGAAAAACCTCCCAGCCATCCTCGGTTGCCACTGCCCTCCATCAAACGACTCCTCTTCCTCCCGCTGAGATAAATTCGGTGCAAATCTCACAAAAACCTAGCGGGAAAAATAAGAAGAACAAGAATAAAACTTCTTCTTCGGAAGAGCAGTCGGATAATCAAAATAACCCTAATCAAAAAAATGTTGCCATAAATGACAAAGGAAAGGATAAACCCAAGAAATTTCCTTGCAAAATCTGTGCGGAGAATCACTTGACATACAAATGTCCTCGGCTGCAGGAATGCACCGATTTTATTGCTAACAAGGATTCTGGGCAAACACCTGCCGTTCTTCACAATCCTTTCCCCAATCAATAGCAGCAACATCAACACATGGTTGACAATCTGCCACAACCCCATCAACGAGGCAATGGTGGTTCAGATCCTTCCGGCGAAGGACCATCTGCCATTTATGGCATTGAGAGTGTTGACCTTCAAACTTGTGCCAAGATTTATGGAAATCCTCCATAGATGCTCAGGAACCTGGAACTAGTTCCAATCCGCCACCACCCAATGATTTACATATCGAAAGGCCTATTTTTGAACCTGTAATTTGTCCCCCCAAAGGGACACTTCGACGCACGACTCATAACACCTCTGCACGTGCAGCCCAAAACTACAATATTGTAGAAGATTTGGCGCAGGCACCATCAGCTATGTCTGCTCTTGAAGTATTAAAAACCTGTCCAGCATAGAGGAAAGCCTTGCTTTCGGCCATTGGTGTAATAGATCCCTAGGATTCCATGCTAGAAATCTTTGATATGGAAAAGGCTAAACCTCGCCTCTCACATCACCTCGCATTCCAGGTGCAGGTTGTGTCGAAAGGGAGACCAATCCATTGCACTGTCATAGACGAAGGTGCTTTGACCTGTGTTATGTCACAAGCTTGCTGGCTCCATTTAGGTTCTCCTACTCTAACCTCGCCATCGAATTCCATCAAAGCTTTCGATGGCCACACTTTCCTACCAAAAGGATACCTTGCTAGCTTTCCCATCACTCTGAGTGGGAAAACGGTAAACGTGGACGATGAAGTTGTAGAGCGTCATCTCGACTATATTCTATTGCTCAGTCGCAGTTGGTCTTATTCTATGACCGCCATTGTGTCTTCGGTCTTCCGACTCATCCTATTTCCATTGGATGGGAAAATAGTCACGGTCGATCAACTATAATTCTGCACCCCTGATTATACCACTTTACCAAGTAGCACTGTACCCCTAATAGGAGGTGTCGCTGACTCTTACGTCAGTATAGGTACCGGTCTTCTGAAGGCATCTTCCCTACTGGGTTGTTTTCCTCTACCGTCGCCACAGATCCCAAACACAGTTGCAATGATATCCACCTTTTCCGATGGCTCTATCGACCCGTGGATCATCGCGGCACCTTCAGATAGTGATTCCTATGGAGATTAGATGCCGCTTTCGCCGGTCGAGTTGGCTTACCAAGCCATCCAAATAGCATCTGAACCCTCCACTAATACGGTTTCGACCGCAGGTACAAACCTCCCTCCCATCAGAGTTCTCTCTAAGGATCTCCTCAATGAAGTCTGGCCTACAGACGAAGCTATTCAAGAGATCATGTCATTAAACGACCTTGGGGAGGTTTCACCATCGCCGCCGACGATTGATTCGGAGGCAATAAAGCGAAAATCCGAGTCTTCGGACAAACCGGGGAATGGTTCCCTTCTCTTATACAACCGTTCACACTATCGATTAGGAGGAACATAGGTAATATTTTAAAAGGCAGCTGCTCATTGTCTCGGTCCAAAGCAGTGTCTCCTGTAATATTACGCTTATTGCTTTAATAAGTATCACACCTTTCCAACTTTCTTTCGGCCTGGAGGCAGTACTTCCAATCGAGTGCGAAATCCCATCACTCAAACTTGCCATTGAACTCCTGCCTAGCACCACCGCCACTGAAGAGCGCTTGCTCTCACTTAATCATTTGGATGAAACTCGTCGAGATGCTACACTAGCACTCGAAGCTCACCAGCGCCGAGTTAAAGCTCAATACGACAAATCTGTCAAGCCTCGTTCTTTCTAAGAGGGCGATCTTGTCCTACTTTATGATCAAAAACATGACCTCTTGGGGGCAGGAACACTCCAACCATTGTGGCTCGGTCCTTACATTGTTACTAAAGCCCTCTCAAAAGGAGCTTACGAACTCTAGGACTGTAATGGAATTCCACTCGAGGAGCCCCGCAACGGGCTCTATTTGAAGAAGTATTTTGCCTAGTTTCGCACTAGGAATATGCTTTGTAATTTTATGTATATAAGTTTTGATGCTTCTGGATTATTTTTAGTTTAAGGTGTTTTTCTCATGTAATCTTTTTCTTTCGCACAGATGTCATCACATTCGTTATCATACGTCGGATATGCGGACGGTGCTAGTCGTCACACTAGATGCATTGCTTCAGCTGCTTGGGTTCTCTATACTCCTGAGTCGGACCTTCTTGGTTCCAGGGGAATCATCCTAGGTAACGCCACCAATAATGTTGCCGAGTACATGTCAGTGATCCAACTCCTCACGGAAGCGGCATCTCGTGACATCTCCGATTTAGTGGTTAGGTTTAGTTAAACAATCATTACGGTATCCTTGTATTCACTACGTTATTTTTTACGAGTACGAATTTTGAAGCGTCGATTTCAACATTACACATTTGAACCGTTCCTAGAAAATTTAATACATTAGCCGATTCTTTGGCAAATTATGTGTTAGATTGGAATTTGTCACATTTATTGTAAAAGATTTACTCATGAGTACATATATTTTTATCACATCAAAAATACATAAAATTTTAAAAACACAAAATCACCAAAAATATATATATACATATATATATGTCATGTCCAGTACATAGTAACATCAAAAAGAAAAATATTCCAAAACTTGGGGTGTTTTACAAAATTTGGCTACACTAAGCCACGCTCTGATACTAATACATCTACTCCACCAACTAAGCCTGATGCTCATGATAGCATACAACTGCTCTAGCTATCCTCCTTAGAGGAACTAGGTATCTCTCCGGTACACCTACAATATGCCGCTGCAGACGAACTGGAACCTCCCGCATAGGAAACGGTGGTATACCCATACTCATACCCTCTAGGTTCTTGGAGAGTTCATGTAAAACTTGGGTATCATCATTGTCGCTGGCTTCCGCATCCTCTACTAGTGCGCCAGCCCCGGGTAGCTGCAGTCCTCGCCGTGCATAGCGAGGGGCCCCAACTGGACGGACAGGTGCCACATCTATGTCAAGCAAGAAAAATCTTCATGTCAAAACTTAATTTTCACCATTTTTCAACAAAAAAAAATTACATAAACATTCAAAAGCTAAAAACACAAAAAACTTCTTTGAAAAACACTGATCATTCTTTCTTACCATCGGGCTCCCACTGAGTGCCAGGGGGCAAGACTAACTCCGGATTGCCTGTGAAGTTCATCCCTGCATAGGGATAATCCTCAATCATGATTATTTGGGAGTCTAGCCAATCAAAAAACCCATCATCAAAACAGTGACGGACGGGACCCTCTCCAGTCCACGGAAGCAAAGTGGCCCACCAAGCCTGCCTCGGCTCGCGTGGACCCAATAGCGTTGTAGCGATACTGGGCCTCATCAGTGGTATCCACTCAATTATAAATGAAACAATCAGTGTGACGTATCCAAACTCTCTCTGGGTACGGGTCTTACATGCAGTAAGTTCTGCTCGGACCCGACGGACAACTCCATCACACCAGTCAAAAACCTGAGGCTGCATGTAATCCAAGGCTAGGAGCATCTGAGCCTTGGTGGCCACATGATGACTCTTGGCACCTGCCAAGCGAACAATCATCCATAGTATAGACCACAATGGTCTCAAAGTCACCTGTGCAATAGGTATCAGGTTACTCACAGCCTGGGTGCCACGTATGCAGTGCGCATGGATCAGATCAGTAGTGGAACGAGGGTCAGCTCTGGACCCCGTCAAATTGGGCCTCGCCCCACGACATGATAAACCGGTCAAAAAGTACACATCATCCTTTTCGATTGCAAGCTCATTGCCCCCAATCTGAAAGACATGATTCCGTTCGTCCCACTGCTGGATCAGCCACCTTAGGAGGTCCTCTTGACCCCTCATCAGTTCTAAACGGGCATACTTGAGCAATCTGCACCTCCGGAGAGCCATTAAGCTTGCCGCATTCGTCACCATCTCTCGTTCTTCCCGCTCATGTTCTCTCTCTCCCCAGATACTCATGATTAACCGCTGAACACCTGCAAATGCAACATTTTCAACTGATTAAAACTTGCATGGACCACTTCAAAATGGGAAAAATTGAGTTGTTAGAAAACACGGTGCGCCTAACGCTGGCTCTAGTACAAAACAGAACGTTCTAACGCGGAACCCCTTCACGGGTTGTGTGTTTAACGCGCCTATTGTACTCCTGACCCGCGTTAGGCGCAAATATTTTTCTAGGGCCTCAAAATTTCCTAATTTTGAACCAGCCAAAACCAACAAAATGACAATTAAATGATAGCAGGAGGTTCTAGCTCTTACCTGGATCTCGCGGAATAGAAAACTGTTGCCCGGATTGACCATAATCGTCAGCTGAAATTTTCACCCCTTTTTCACCCCAGAGCTTCTTCACAGCACTCAAAACAGTGAAAATGAAAGTCTTCTGACCTTCTTATAGCAAATTCTGGGGCATGACTCTCTTAAGGTAGTCGACAAAGTCGTGATTTCTTGCTGCGCATGTGTCACAACTCTCAATATTTGGTACTGATGTTTTAATAAGGGATCAAGATTTATGAGCAGAAATACTCATGTTTTATTGAGCATTCTTTTTACGGTATTTTTTTTGCTCGTTAATCCGAAAAACCTCGAGTTCCCTTCTATGGACTCGTTAAACTTACACGAAGTTGATACCGAGTGTTCCTTTTGTAGGTATTTTTCTTGCTCGTTAATCCGAAAAACCTAGAGTTTTCTTCTTCAGACTCGTTAAAAATATGGAGAAGTACTGAGCATTCTTTTTATGAATCTTTTTCTCGCTCATAAAACCGAAAAAATCCTGAGTCACCTTTGTTAGGCTCGTTAAACTACCAAGACAGAGAACAAGGAGCCATTCTTTTCCTCTTTTTCAAAGCTCTTTAAACAGAAAAATTAACCGAGTCTTCTCTGCGTGACTCGTTAAAATTTCACGGAGGTACCGAGTTTTCTTTGTTGGACTCGTTAAAATTTCACAAAAAGTATTGAGTTTACTCCGTCTCCTCTTACTCATAACAAAATGAGGTAGACGTCTATCGAACATAGCTTTCTCACCTTTCCAGATTCGATGGACTAACTTACGGAAAATGAATTGTTTCGGGCTTACTATTATCCCTTTGTCGTGCCCGGTTATCAAGACATGACAAAGGTACCCCAATGGAGTCGTCTTTTACGATATTTTTCAGACTCTCTAAAACATGAAAAATTCACCGAGTTTGCTCATCTGGACTCGTTAAATCATCGGATGGGGCATACAAGTTGTCTTTCACGACAGAGTATTTTTTAGACTCTAAACATGAAATATTCACCGATTTTATAAATGCCGGACTCGTTAAGCAATCGAGACGGAAAAATTTACAAACAAAAATGGATGATGCTACCTACGTACATTTCTTAAAAAAGGTCGGTTGTGAGCAAAATTCTTGAACATGGCACTTCCCCGAAGAAAACTCTTTCGCAGTTAGCCGGAACCTACCATCTATGAGTATTAGCCTTCATTTCCCAATGTCCCTACACCGGTAAAATCCTAACGCACTCTTTGGTGTTCATTCAAGCTTCAGCTGCCTAGTACCCTGCTAGAGTGCCTTCTATTGTTCAAGCAGATCTCGTTATCTACTGCTCCTATTATCAACCAAACCACTCACTATGCCAGAAATTATTTGTCGTCCGACGTCCCCATTTACTCTACATTATCTCAATCATAAAAGAAATTAGTTGGTTTCCGTTTCATGTTGACTGATGTAGGACCCCTCGGTGCCTACCTTTCATGATCCTTCCTATCGACTTCAACATCTTATCTAGGAAGTTGATCCAGTAACCCATCAGTACCCAGATACTTGCAGACATCAGTGGCAGGTAGTCTTGTGTTTGATCAAGGGTCTTCATCATTGGCTCTTGGTCGAATGATTCTACGAGTGTTCGACTTCAACTCCTTTTATTCACACTCGCTAGATTGTACTGGGCATCTTAGGGACCATCGTCATTATTGGTGGCCACCTTCGCGTCTGTTAATAGTTTTCATTATTGACTGGTAATCAGAAGATTTCTCACATGTTTGATGATAACTCCTTCATTCACATGTTGAGAAATATGCAATTTAAGTGAATCGGCGGTCAAGACCTTGGGGCAAAGGCTACACCATTAAAGTTGTGTTCCCTCGCCCAAGCTGCGATATTGTTTATGGAGACATCTTCTTCAACCTGATCCTGTTATGACAGACACTTCCACATTGTGCCTATTGGTGGAAAAATTCTTCATATCTCTATTCTAGAGAAATCATGTTGTTTAAGCTACTAAGCATGGGACATGCCTAACTCTAGGAAAATACTATATTTTCTGACATATGTTGTTGTTTCAGGTTTTCCTCAGTCTTTCAATCTCTCTATCTCTACACAAATTGTAAAGTATTTCAGCCATCGTCTTCGTCTCTGACCTCACACTTTAGGGGGCATCTGTTACAGGTCAAAATACCTCCTCATCAGCTTAGAGGGGAAGACAAATATGGAATGGATACAAAGACCAAAATTAAACCTATTTATGCCAGGGTAACGCCTATATAGAACAGAACAAGGGCATTATAACGCAGGCAATCAGTACATTGGCCGCGTTAGTGGCTAGGGCAATGATCTGTTTACACTGGAGGGGAGCGTTACCAGTGTTTTAAGTTTTAATTGGGAAAAGAGCGCGGAGAATGATTTGAATCTCCGACTTTCCCTCACAAAGGAGTTAGTTCACAAAGGAAACTACAGAAGCACCAGTTCATTATTGGTCATTGAAATAGAATATTGAACTCCAAAAGAGGCAAAAGCATAGAGATCAAAGAAACATCTAAGCTTTTTCCATTCCAAACTAGTGGAAAGAGAAGGGAAACAATGGCCTTCTCCCTCTCCTATAAGAAGGAGCTGAAGACTCTTAATTGAAGGTCGAAGGATTGCTCAAGGTTCTTGTATACTTGTGGAGTAGAGAATAGTGTGACATTGTGAAGGCCAAGAGTCAAAGAGGTTCCTAGAGAGCTTGTTGACTTGGACTTCTTCACTTGAGAGAGAAGAGAGATTGAAGGCGAGAGGGGCTTGGTACGATCGACGGTTGTAATCCTCCTTCTTTCAAAATCAATAGAGCGTGTTCATTTTTGTCCATTCAATACTTAATATTGTCATTGTTGTTTGAACATTTACATAGTATGATATGAATGGCTCGGATGTGTATAATCTAGATGTTGTTATTAATTGATTTAATTGATAGGATACTTGTTATGTTATAAATTACGCGGGTGCTTTAGTGATTGCGGGACTAAGATTTGGGCCGGTGAAAGGACTCTTGATTCAACCGCTGCACAACGCTCTCCCAGGGATTCAAAATTGTCGAAGAGGTAATTATCTATTGTATTCCTTCAGAAGTTATTTTAAGTTAATATGAACACGCTCATGCCATCTTTGTGAGCAGCCATAGCTAATCTTACGCGTACGCCTCGGGCAGAAGCCACGAGAGGGATATTCGAAAACCAACAACCCAAGCAGTTTACCCTATAGCACTAGCTAGACAAGCTAATCCATTTGCAATTTCATTTTGACCCCTGGGAACAAACACTAATTCATATTCAACAAACGTTTTCAGCAAATCTAGAGTGTCATTCATGTATTCCCTAAGCCTGGGGTGTTTTGCTGAATACTCACCATTCACCTGTTTGATCACTAACTCTGAGTCTCCTTTGACAGCTACCCTATGGGCTCCTAATTTTTTCAACAGATTTAAGCCCAAGATGAGAGCCTCATATTCTGCAATGTTATTCGTGCATTTGAAATGTAGATTCACAGCGTGGCTCTCTGCATGATCATCTCCTGTGTTATGTAGCCACACTCCTGCTCTAGCACTTTTCCTAGTACAGGACCCATCGAAGTTCATTTCCCACAGGGGTTCGTTGTTCACTTCGTCTTCATCCCCTCCCCTACAGCTGGATTCGCCATTATGTACAGTTGTAAGGTCTGTACTGGGAGAAGGGTTATTTTGTTTTTCATGTAGGGTATCAGTTTGAACAGGGTGACTGATCGGATGACTGCGTTTTGATTTTGTTTCTGTTTCATTCAGAGTTACGTTTTCTGCATTTTTCCCATGGTCTTCTTCATCGTATTCTCCTAGAGTAGCCATTATGTTGAAATCCATAGGCTCTACGTTTGTATCTCCATTATCTGATCTCGGCTCTTCTGAGGATTGGTCATTGTAGAGAATGAAAGAGTCTAGATCTGTATGCACAGAATACAATGGTGAATTTTCAGGGTTCTCGGGGCTACTGACTATGAATTTCATTTGGGACTCTCTATACAGTCTTCTAAGTTGGCCAAATATAGGGATAGTGGCATAAGAGCCATCCATCTACATTGTTCCTTGCAGTTTGGCTCCCCATGATCTTGACAACAGCATGCCATACTTTGGTGGCACATCTGCCACCACAACATCCATGACCATACATCTGGCAGGAATCTGGGTTAAACTCACACACAAGTCTTTGATTAGGCCTAGGCATTTTACTGTACTAGAGTCAAATGAATATAAGTCTTTGTAGGGTCTGGTGATTTCTAGGCCTAGCCTCTCCATCACTACCTTAGGCATTAAATTGTGTGATGCTCCAGAATCATGCATGGCATTGTGGAGTACTTTGTCATGAATGTTAAGACTGATATAAAAAGGTGGAACTACCTCTTCCTAAAATTTTCCCTCAATTTTGGGACCAAAGAGTAGGGCTGGTTGATCATCATTCAAATTTACATAATCATTCATTTATCCCAAATTCAATGCCTTCAAAATTTGGCCTTTATATACATCTTGAGCGGCCAGCTCAGATAATGGTACAGAGATTTTGATTTTTGCAAGTTCACTCTCTAAATTGAAAGTGGACTGTGTCTTGGAAACACTTGACTCTGTTTTATTTGTTGCTGCCTTAGTAGCTGAGTCAATTGGTGTTTTCTCACTATGTACACGGTTTGAAACAGTTGTATCAGGAGTACTAACTGAAGTGCTAGTACTTCTGGTTGGTTGGCCTTGTTTTGTAGGGACTTGGTTGTCTTTCTCCTCATGTTTACCAGAAATTTCAGCTGCTGATTTGCTATTTACAACAGATGTTTTGGAGGATCTATCAGGTCTTTTCTTGATGGTTACCTCGGGATTTTTGGCTTTGGAAGTATCTTGGCCTTTCTTGCTCCTAATTTCATATTTTTCCCTGACCTGTAGCATGGCATCTTCAAATCCTAATCTGTAATTCTCAGTTTCCAACCATTCCTCATCCCAAAATGATGGTGAGGGTTGATCTTCTTCTAAATCACAGTTAAGGACTGAGTCCTCTGCTTCAAACATGTTTATTGTATTCCCTTTAGAATCTTCAATGATTCCCTCGTCTTCATCTAAAAAGTTTTCTTGAAATGGGGGAATAATTTGCTGATCTGACTCTCTTTTTCTGTTGGGAGCAGCATTGTTTCTTCTAATGTTCTGGTTCTGGTTTCTGTTTTGATTATTGTTTTGGACAACCATCCTTTTAATAATTTTCTGTATTTCTTCCACATTTTTGGACAGTCTGTCATATTTGGGATCAAATGTGGAAGCTATGTTGTCATCCCTATATGTTACCCTTTTTTCAGCTTTTAATCTTGCCCTTTTTTCCATCAAGTTTGCTTCTATGGTTATGGCTCCTTTCTGCATGTCTTCCAGGGTGGTATACTCTTTATCTCTAAGCTCATAGGCCATGTCAGCATCAAATCCATCAGGATATTTTGCTAGGGCCATACCTTGTGAAGGTTTCATGTGTGGAGGGAGGGCATTATAAATTCTGTTGAATCTAGTGGTGTAATTGTTAACACTCTCTCCTACGTTCCTCTTAAGGGACATGTATTCTGCTAGGAGCTGGCGAGGGTTTGCTCTAACCTCCCACTTGTTTATGAATGTCTGGTATAATGCAGGGAGATCTTGAATACTGACAGGAGGTAGATTTTTAAACCATTTTTTCACCTCACCCCATAAGCTTTGGGCAAAGATTCTCATTTTGATGCTTTCATCATCAATTTCCATATAATCAAAATAATCCTCCATCTTATCTACATGTTGTTGAGCTGTTATGGACTCTTTAGCAGTGAAGTGTGGGATTTTTGACTGATAATCATTGGGTAAGGGTAACAAAGGTTGGGGTAATAGCAGAGGTGCATACCAAGCTGCCATGATAATGTTATGATGAGGTATAGGGTTGGCTTGAGCAGCTGGTATTTGGATGACAGGGATGTTAGGACCAGCAGAGGTCTGCTGAGCAGATCTAGGGTGGGAGAGCCCCAAGTTTTGAAGGAAGTGAAAATCAGGTGGTGTGGAAGGAGGAGTTTCACTGTCCCTAGTGTTTTGACCACTGTTTGATGGTGTATTGTAAACTTCGAGGTCTTGCTGGTCTAGATGATTGAATGACCTAGTTCTTGATAAACTGTTAGGTATGTCTAGGTCAGGGAGGAAATGTGCTAGAGCTGTTAGGTTTTCTGGTGCAGAATTAGCTCTAGGAATGTGGCTGAAAATAGTTGGTCTGCTAGGTGTAGGAGCTCCTCTAAGGATACTCTGTGGATTTTCAACTATTTCCGGTGGGTCAGGGTTGGGATAAGCTCTTGTGTGGTTGGTTCTGAAAGCCAGAATGTTGTTTATAAGCCAAGCAGCTTAACCCTACTCGTTACTTCTACTGTGGTTAATGTTGTCTCACAGGTTGGTCTCCCAGTGGATTTTGATTGTGAAACCAAGATAATCATCAGGCCTACTGATCACCAGTGGAGTCTTTCAGTTTAGAAACAATGGAGTCGCCAGGTGGAGGGTTTAGGATGTTTCCAAAGGGTACACCGTCCACCACAGTGCTCAGGCACTATCACCTTTTAGGAATCTCCTCTAAAATAGCAAGCTCCAACCAGAGATTGACTGGGAGGGCGTTTACCAGATATGTCACCTCTGAAAAGAGGATGAGATCTGGAGGCTACTTGGCCCTTTCCAGGCTCTGTCTAAGAGTGCGGAGGGTTTTAATAACGGAGAATGATTCAAGAAAAGAGTGACTTACTGTCAACCTAACCAGAGATCTAGGCTTCTGAATCTTGGAAGTATGTATAAGGTGAAATGTACTCAGAAGTTCCCTAGTGGAGTCGCAATTATGTTGGGGTTCCCATGTTTTGGCCAGGTTGACAAGACCAAAAGATGAGACAACATAGAACCACTTTCAGACCTTAGGATCTAGCCCTCCTAGGTCCAGAGAGGGATCTCTCTATGATAGCCAAAGGTTTGTGTCTTTAAGGCTCAAAATATAAGATTTTAGGCTATTTATAGGCTCGAGGTTGTTTGTTTGATTGTTTATGTTTGGTTGTTGGGAATCAGGAAGGAAGGCTCCAATATAAGACAAGGATGGACAACAAGGGAATTTAGGCAAAGGTAGATAACTCAGGGAACATCAAAGCCATTGGGCTATGGAGTCAAGAAAGGATTTACTTGTAATTAATGTGCAAGCTTTCAGTTGGGCTAGTCATCTAGAGCATTTGGATCTTAAAGGATGATTGGTGGGATGGGACATTAAGGATTGAAAATGAGTGAGGGGGGACCATCCAACTCTGTCTATAGATCAGGCCAGAGGTCATTTAACTCCAGGCCTTCTTTGACAAAATTAGAGGCAAAAAAAGGGATCTTGTAAAGGTTTAATTGGGATGGAAAGCTCCTAGTGAGGCAGATACATGATTCTAGACCTCCCAGGTTCTCAACACATTCAACTAAATCCTAACAAGAACATATAAATACTGATTCCATTAATTCATACATCAGAGAGCAGGAAATAACATCCACTACACTGGTTAAACCAATTGAAATCAATATTCAGATACACATATAAGCAGAAAACATAAAAGGCTGGGAGAGTAGCAACATAAGGTACCTATCAAGGGTAAATCTTATGCCAAACTTCTGATGTGAGCCTGAAGAAACATGATGAAATGAAAGCAAGTCAATCACAAATACAGAGAAAGGAAAACATCACCAGCTGCTTTAGATCAGGATCCAAAGAAACATGCTTGTCATATTAAAAACAACACCAATCAGGTACATCATAGCCCATAGCTTGAACATTCAGTCTGAATACATTTAATCTCAGCCTATCTTACAATATTACAAAGAGAACTTATCTCAAGAGGAACAATACTTGCATTTCACTGATATCTCATCAACAACCATTACAATGTTTCCTTCTGTGCTTTATAGCGAAGGATGAACCTAAGATAGACTGGAGGAGTGGGTGAAAATTAAATGTATCATTAAACATAACAATGAATGTAGGGTTGAAACCCATTCTGCTTGACCTGCTATGTATTTAATCTCTGTCACCTTCCTTGTGAAAGAATGATCTGCTTTGGATATGATCTCGACATTTTTGGTCGAAGTACTCCTGGTGTCGTAAACAAAAAATAAAATAAACTGCTGAAAGGTCTATCTCATAAATGTCTGACTATTTTTGAGCTGTAGTCTGGTGGAAAAATCTTCAGGGACATGGTGCATAATAAAAGCTGTTTGGGCGCCATGTACTTGATGAATAAAAAGAATTCTGCTGATGAAAAGCCATGATATTACCTTTTTCCTGTGCTCAGGATCCTTTGATCGATTCCTCGGGGTCTGTAATCTGCTGCTTTGTCTCTGAAAACATTGACTTAGGGCTCGAGATCTTCATTAGCTTGCCTTAATCTTTCTGCTTGTACTGAATGACTCTGCCCTTTCATCTTGCTTCTGACAGGGTAGCTCGGGCCTTTAATGGTGCTGGAAGGTTTTCACAGATCCTGAACCCTGTTCTTTGAACAAACGACCTGTCTTCACCTTCCCGGGCCTTTTTCATTAAATGTACCACGGCACAAAACTTTCCTGCATCTCTCGGCCGCTGCATGAGAAACTGGGCAATCATGGCAGCCATTTTTTCTTTATATCCCTGGGCCTTCCATCGGGGTGGAGATCGAAGGTTGAGAACGGCAGACGGAGGACCAAGAACACGGAGGAGGCAGGTTATCGGGGGTGCAACTTCGATGAATGAGCGCCGTTGGATGAGGGCTCCAAGATCTGATGGTTCGCATAGATTCCGATGCGCGACTTTGAACCGAAGATTAATACACAAAATGAAATCGGTTTCAGGTTCGTATAGAGGACACGTAGCGATTACTGAGTGGAATCGCTGGCTCTCCGGGGAAAACCGCCTGTTGCAGATGGGTGGTGCGGAATTTACCGGCGGGTTTTGGAAAACAGCGTGTGGAGTGGGGACCACCGCTTCGGGCACACTCCGCATCGTTGGATCTGGTCTTTAACGGATGGTGGAGATGGACTACGGGGGGCCAAGGCGTACGGGCACGGGAGTTTTGGAGCGACCCCCGTAGTGGATAACAACCGTTGATTTGAGTCATCCCGTATCCTGAGGAGTCAAGTGCGGGGGCTCCATGGTTTGACTCTACGGATGTAGTAAAGCCCCCACAGGGGAAATGCTTAGGTCACAGCGCGGGGTTCTATGGAAGGAAAAGGGCGCGGGGCTATCAGAAGAAGGGCTAAGACCCAAAAACATAAAATTTATCATTTTAATTCATTTTTAATGCGTTTTGGTGGCAATCAAAGGGTAACGGTAGGGGAGATGGAGGGGGAAACTAGGGAAATAAGGGATATGGGGAAATTTAAAGGGGATTTTGGGGGATTTAGGCATAGAGAGGGGGAATCTGGGGGGGGGAGAAAGGGAATTCTGATAAAGGGAAAAGAAGGGGAATTGATGTATTTCGCAGGGGTAAAGGAGGGAATAATAGGCCCTTTTTGAAAAATGTACTAGCAGAGAGGATTTGTATTAGGCACAGAAATTGAGAGACTTCAAGGAGGATGGGTTTTCAGGGGAAAGGCATTCCTTGAAGGCTCAAAACAATCTAGCCCCCAGCTGGCTTGCCAAGAATTTCATAGGGGGCTAACAGAACCAACAATAGTTTGCAAAATTTGATCCATCTTTGGGAGGGGATAATTATCCTTCAGGGAGGCTTTATTCAAATTTATGAAGTCAATGCATATTCTGATTTCTCCACTCTTCTTCCTAACCAGGACTAAATTTGCAAGCCAATTTTAAAATCTGATTAGGAAAATGTTTTAAGCATCGAAGAGATTTTTGACCTCTTTCTCAATCAATGGCATGAGAAGTGGATTGATCCTCCTCAACTTCTGCTTGAAAGGCTTTTCATTTTCTTTAATGGGAGTTGTATGCTAAATAATGGTGCGATCATATTCTTTCAAATCAGGATAGTTCCAAGAAAATACATCTATGAATTTCTTCATCATTTCAACATACTTAAACTTCATATCAGCTGAAAGAAACTTTGAAAGTTTAATCATTTTGGGCATAGCTATAGTACCAAGGTTACAACTCTCAACTTCTTCATCATCAGCTTGTATCTTAGGTGATTTAAAAACATCATTCTAATCTAAAAGGTTTTCTAGAGGTATGAGTCCCTTTGGTATGGAATTGTTCTTTAGTTGCAAAACTTCAGAATTCCCTTTAGATTTAGCCAACATGTTTTGCTGATCTACTTGTACATTTTCAAACTCTTCTTTCAGCTCAATAAAATTCTTCACCTGTTGATCATCCTAAAAAACTTGCCAATGATTAATATTATCGGGGATAGCTGGCCTATGGCGGATCTCAACCTCATACTTTTATGTGGAGTGCATAGGAATAATGAAAAGACTTGCAGAGACAACAAGAGAATCAACAATGGAGTTTTGTTCTCTAGTTTTGATCATGAATGAATAGGCTTGAAAGTTTTCTAACATGTCCAAAACCAAATTCCTATATGCTCTCATCCTTGTGTATTTTGTTTTATAAACACCCTCAACCTGTTTAATGACTAATTCTGAATCTCCAAAAATAGAAATGTTTTGAGCATTCATTCTTTTCAAAACATCTAGACCCAAAATCAAGGATTCATATTCAGCCATGTTGTTTGTGCAATCAAAGTTCAGTTTATAGGAAAAGAACCTACTCTCATCACTTGGATTTATAATCCAAATCCCTGCTCTTTCTCCTTCTCTTCCTGTTGATCCATCAAAATACAATGACCACCAACCTTATTCGTCTTTATCACTGAATTCCTGACCTTCTATTTGTTGATTTTAAGACTGTTGATTTTTTGCTTTCCTCTCCTCTTCTTCTTCATTAGTCAACTCATTGAAAAGAATAGCAGAACCAAGTTTAGTATCAAGAGCATAAATTGGAAAGTTTTGGGGTTTGTCTTTACTACTCACCATGTAGGCCATTCTTGTCTCTCGATACAATATTCTTTGCTCCCCAAAGACGGGAATGGTAGCATAAGTAAGATCCATCTGCATTGTACCTTTAATTTTCGCTGCCCATGACCTTGACAAAAACATACCAAAATTCGGTGGAATGTCTGCTACTACAATGTCCATGACTATAGTCTTAGCAGGAACTTGCGTTAGACCAACAACAACATCCTTGATTAAACCAATGCATTGAACTCTTTTTGAATCGAAAGAAAACAAGTCTTTATATGGCCTAGTTATTTCTAACCCCATTCTTTCCATAATTACTTTGGGCATAAGATTGTGAGAGGCCCCTGAATCCAACATAGCATTATGCAATGTCATGTTGTGAATGCTAAGATTCACATAAAAGGGAGTGACTTCCTCATTCTGTTCATCTTATAGTATTGGACCCAAATATATGGTTGGATGATCTTCTAATACATTCAAGATATCAGCAACTCCTGGTTGTGAGTTTAACATTTTAACAATATTGCTTCTATATTCATCTACCTTGAGAATTTCACCAAAAGGTACTGATATTTTTATCTTAGAAATTTCATTCTCAAGATTGAAAACAGAAATATATTTTTTAGCTTCTTTGATAGGAGGAACAACTGTTGCATCTTTCTTACCTTCAAGAACCTTAGGAGAATCCTTCTTTCCATCAGAAACCTTAGGTGTATCCTTATTAAGCTGTGTTTTGTTTGCAATGATAGGCACATTCCTATTTCTGCAATTATATTGTTTCTGCATCTTAAAAATAACATGTTGATACCCATTTAGATAGTCTGATGTTTCCTCTTCATGTTTTTTTTATCTGATTGATCATGCTCCTCTTTATTCAAAAAAATTCCTGACATTTCTTCATCAAAACAATGAATAGATTCCTCAGGAACTTTAGGGTCATCTTCTTCATCAATAAAATTCTGCTGAAAAGGAGGTCTCACTAGAGGTTTAGGCTGTTGATTTCTATTCTCCCTTGGTCTTTGTTGATTCTGAGGTCTCCTGAACCGAGGGTTTCTAAATTGAGGTTCATGTTGTGTAGGAGGAGAAGAGGTATTCCCAAGGGCTAATCTATCCATCAACTTTTCCATTGTTTTCATCATTGAATCCAGCTTATCCTGAGAGGTAGAGGATGAAGGTTTCTCTTCTTCTTTCAACTTAGCCTTACTCATTTTTTAATTTTTAGCTACTATCAAGTTAACCTCCACCTTCACTACATCATTTTTCATTTCAGCAAGTGTAGGGGATTCTCTTTCTCTCAACAGTATGGAAAAATCATAGTCAAAAGCTTCATCATACCTCATTTTAGCTAAGGCTTCTAGTGGTTTCAAACGGGCAGGAATAGAGTCTAACACTTTATTAAACCTTTTTGAAAATTTTTGGACAGTTTCATTAGCAACTCTCTTCAAAGTATTATAATTAGTGAGAGCTTGTACTGGATTAGTTATATTTCCCCATTTTCTTAAGAAAACATCTTCAAATTCATTCCAATTATGAATAATTCTAGGAGTAAGAGCCTTATACCACTTCCTAACCTCACCAGTAAAACTCTGAGAAAACAACCTCAAGTTAACATCTTCATGATCAACCTCCTCCCTGACTATAAAATCATTAAATTGATCCACATGATCCTCTTTTGTAATGTCTTCATCACTTCCCCAGGTTTTGATTCTAGCAACATATTTACTAGGGAGGTCATGTAAGACAACAGGAAGAACAAGAGGTGTGTATCTAGCAGGTGCAGTAGGTGGATTTCTAGCCACGGTTAGAGGTACTGTAGTAGTTTTAGGGATGACATAAATAGTGGATGACAAATTGCTATGAGGAGGGTTGTTTGGTCTTTGTGAGTCACTAACAATTGAGCTCCAGTTTGGAAGAGGCAAACTAGATTTACTCTTCAACAATACTTCAAAAGGATCAAGCTCTTTCAATTTATCTAAAGACTCTCTTTCCAATAACAACTCAGAAGTAACATATTCCCAAAATTCTTCTTTATCTTCTTATGTTACTACAGCTGATGCATCTATTCCTCTCTTATGCAAGTCTAATATAATTTCAGTTAGCTCTTTTTCACTTTCTGATCTAAACAAAACTTCATGAATTTTATCATCAACTCTTTTGTATTCAGGACTTCTTAATATTTCAGAGGACAAGGATTTCGAATGAGATGGAGTACTTGATTTTTTAGAAATGCCCTGACTACCTCTTGAAATGGTGTTTGGATTGTCCACGATAGTAGGTGGATCTGGGTCAGGATTACTCCTCTTGTATCTCCTTCTTGAAGCCACCTTTGAACATATAAAATTTAAATGGAGTCACCAAGGTAGATGCAGCCTCGAAAAGCTTTCTGAGCTCCTGCTACCTTCAAAATTTTAGCTTCAAAATCTCGGGAAAGTATAATCTTCAGACTCCTCGTAGACGCACCAAAATGTTATCGCAAAATCAGACTTGATAGGCTGCCAATCAAGCTAATCTCATGTAACTGTTTCAAACCAATCTTTTGATTGAGGCTTAGCCTCCTCAACCTAAGAGAGCTCTCTCTAGGGTTAATGATTTTTTTAATAAAAATATAGATGGCTAACTCTATGTGGGGTAAAGCAGATAAATGATATAAATTGGTTGTAAATCACATTAGCAAGTGCACATTGGGCTTATGGAGTCATAATAGCTTAAGAAAAACCAAACAATCTATCTAGCATGTGTTAGATCCCCGTAATTTTCTAGATTGATTGAGATACAAATGGACAGGGGTAACATCGAACCAAGCTTTGGAATCCAAGGACCTAGCCTTCCAGGATTCAGAGAGGGATCTCTCTAGTAGGTGCAAAGACGTGAACTTGTTTGCTGATTTGGGTTGATTTTAGGCTAGATGTTAAGTGCAGGGTATTTTGATTGTTTTTGGTTGGGTATGATGCTCAGATAGATTTAGATAGAAAACAAGGAAGATTGTTAAGTCATTGGGAAATGGAGTCTAGCAAGGTCATGATAAGTTCATCAATGGTTTCAAGAGAATTTACAGGGAAATTTTAACTTGGTCCGTGGATCTTTTAAGGTTGTGAAGGATCATGAGGTGAACATTAAGCTTGAGAAAAATAAGCTAATAAAGGGAAAATTTTGATTCCTTTATGTACTTGTAAACTGAGAGAGTTATAAGATTTGTGAGCAGAGCAAGAGAATCAAAGGCATAGGCAAAACCTAATCCATTTGATTTCAGACTGAAAACAGATAATCAACCAAGACAAACATTTAGATGAAACATAGAAAGGCAAGAAACTTATTTAACTTTCATAGATTTCATCATCAAGCGCAGAAAAACATTTAAGATGCACAAGTAGCTATAACCATAGAAGGAGAGAAAATCCTAACATCTAAAGTTACAACTATGAAGTTTCCTTGAAACAATTTTAGCTAAGTAAAGGCAAAGAGCATGATTCAAACAAACTTCTTTGACAAACCTAGGCAAAGCTGCTTTAAAGAGGTGATTCCAAGGACAAAGTATTTCAGTGGCCACAATATGCAGGGATAGCCATAAATCATACTTGACACTAAATGATCTAAACAATTCAAGAAATGAACAAGCTAAGAACTTCTTAGAGAGCAAGAAATGGATTCCCTAACATATCTCAGCAGAAGAAAACATTGAGGTAGTGAAGGAAAATAAGACTTAAGGTGCCATTAGAAAACATTTCTTAATCTAAATTCTTTGTCCTACTGTAACAGAGCAAGATGGAAAACATAATGGAAAACTAGAAAACATAAACAAGAGAAAACTTCACCATCAACCAGGCCTATGGATCCTGTAAACAGTCCTCCACCATCAGTAAACAAATCAAGGCATGCATGAACTCCAAGACATGAAATTCTCATCAAAGGCTCCAAGAGACTATGTATTGCTTCAGCATAAGCTATCAAAATCCCACTAATACATAAGAGCCTCATGCTCTATTTATGGAGCAAAATGAGGAGGTGGAAACCCTAAGAGACTTCCAAAAAACCTAATTTATCCATAAATGTCATAAATGTGCTTAATGACCATGCAAGGCCTAAGACACATAGTTGATAAGAAAATAAATGAAAAACACCAAAACATAACTCCCTAATCAAATCAGGAGTGATTTGTCCAAGAAAATATTAAAAAACTCCTTTTCCATCAATCCGTGTGTTTTGTTGACTTTTTTGGCAAAAGGCTGCTCCTGTGCGTAACACCTTTTCAGCAGAAAATAGGGTCTGTTGTAGCTGAGTTTTGGACCCCTTCCCGACATTGGATTTGGACTCATGATGGCTCGTTGGAAATATTTATTAGTCTACTTTCCAAAAATACTTGATTTGTGCTGAATGGATGCCGTTTACCTTCTCAAAAATTAAATCTCCCAACACTGCTCTGTGCATAACACCTGCTCTGAAAAAAAGGCAGAAAGGTCAAATTTGAGGTGTTTTTTGACCTTTTGAGGGGGAAAAAATGCTCCAATTGACCTAAAATTTTGTGGGTAGACTATTGGT
Source organism: Pinus albicaulis (assembly GCA_034641835.2). NCBI lineage: Eukaryota > Viridiplantae > Streptophyta > Pinopsida > Pinales > Pinaceae > Pinus > Pinus albicaulis. Next base: position 30,957 of record JAXQQM020078296.1, on the reverse strand, counting down.
GATGTGAAAAATCTAAAAATGTAAACGTTAGTAGCTTAGGATGCCCCAATTTTGTACGTAACACCTAGGGTGTTGCGCTCCTAGGGGTCAAAATTTGGAAAAAACAAAAAGTTTCTGAATTTGCCTCAAAATTGGTGTGTAGAGCCCTCAAGGGATTTTAGATACCTGCTGAGAAGCATCAGCCAAGATCCTGAGGCTGTCATGCACTTTGGTCCTTTTTAGCTCTTCTAGCTCCATGAGGGCTTGCTTTAGTTTGGCATTAGCAAGCATGATTTTCCTTGCATAGTGTTTGACCATTTTCTTCTGTAAGGCAAGGCCCCTCTTTACCTCTTTGAAATGTTTATGCTTCTCTTTGTAATAGTATATGACCCTTTGTGCCCTCTCAAATTCATTTTCCCATTCTTGAAGCTGGGCATCCTTTTCTAAGAGGAGAAACTTAGTACTCATCCCTTGGTCCTCATTATCACTGTCTATATCAACAAAAAGAGGCCCTTGAGAAGTCTTTTCGATCCTTTTGCTCCTTCTTACTTGTACCTTCCGCTCAACATTTTCCATTTTTTCTTTGCCCTTGTCCAATGTTTTGGCAGTTTGAGAAGAGATGGCCCTTTGCCTTTTAGAGGTAGCAAACACATTTCTTCTCCCTCTGTGATATGTGCATGTGAGAGGGGTAACAATGGAAGTTTCAAAGGCAGTGCTATCATCATTTTTACTTTTAATTTGCTTGATATCTTCTACACTTACCTCACTTTGATTTTCTTTGTCATCCATGGATTGATTTTTGTCAAGATAGTCATGACTGTCATGACTCTTTCCTTGACTTTCTGGTGTACTTTGATGGCTGTCCTCTTCATCATGCTGCTCTTCATCATCATTTGGCTGCCTTTCTTCATCATCTGGCTGCCTCTTCATCATTTTTCTCACTACTTTCATCTCTGTTTTCCTCTTCATCAGGCTCACTACTTTCACTGTGTTTTTATTGGATATTGTTGCTTTCTTCTTGGCCATCGTTGCTTTCTTCTTGGCCATCTCCCTCTTCTTCATTTTCTTCTTCATCTTCATCATTTTTCTCTTTTCCATCACTGCTTTCTTCATTTTCATCATCATCCTCTCCCTTAATGCTTTCCTCATGATCATCACTGCTTTCTTCAATTTCATCATCATCCTCCCCCTTAATGCTTTCATCATGATCATCACTGCTTTCTTCATGATCATGGCTGCTTTCTTCAAGGCCACCATTGATTTCTTCATGGCCATCATTATCTATCTCAGTTTCCTCTTAACTGTTGCCCTCTATTTGTTCTTCACTAGGGCTACTGTTAGCCTCTCCACTTGGTAGATTAGGCGAAGAAACAAGAGGTGAATTTCTTTGTGGAGAAGGCACATGAAGAGATGATGGATGGGTGGAGGTAGATGGTTGTGAGGTGGAAGGCAAGTTCTATTGGATGAAGGCCTGGGGGTCTGCAAACACATCATGTGAGATGAATGTTTTCCAAGGTATTACTTGTTGCTATAGCTGATATAGGAAAATCATTTTTATGAGGGAGTGGTGAAAAAGGCTCGGCATTTTGTGGTCATAGCTTTTCTTCTTGACAAGTGAGGCCATTATCCTGATGAGTAGGAGCATTCTCTTTTTCTCGACCTTTGCAGAGGCCTTGAGGGTGAAGAAAAACCGAAATTTTAACTCCCTTTAGCATTTTTTGAGAAATTATGCCTGTGTGTAACACAAGAGTGTAACAGGTAGGAGCATAATATACATGAGCATAACAGGCAAGAGAATAACCAACAGGAGCGTAATAGGCAGGAGCTTAACAAACAGGAGCGTAGCAGGCAGGTGCGTAACACAGGTGCGTAACACCTTTTGCAGAAGGTATTTGGAGGCCTTTCTAATGTTGGAATGAGCTCCGTGATAGCTTGTTGGAAATATTGTTGAATATATTTTCCTAATATCCAATTTTTTTCCTGTTTGGAGTTGATTTTCTCAGTCAAAAGTTGATTTTCCCAAGACTGGGAAAAAAGTCCTGAATGAAGGAGCAGAAATGCAAAGTGCTGGTGCAAACAACTTTTGGATGCCTTCCTTAATTCCAAATGGAGCTCATGATAGCTCATTGGAAATATCTTCAAGTATAGTTGTCTTTTGACTCATCAAGCAAGTCATTTGGACACTCCAGCTGTGAGAAAACCTCATTTTCCCAAGGTCACGCCAGCAGTGCATAAATTCTCATGGGACACCTGTGTTTTTTATATTGCTTCCAAACCATGATACCTGTGTAAAAACTGAAGGAGGTTTTTCTTCTTGGCCCTATTATGGACAAAAAAATCTCTCACGTGTTCCAAATTCATCTCTGTTTGGTCAGAAACATATTTTTAAGCAAAACTGGCCCTAGGTGTGGCAAATGACTTGGCCCTTGGAATGAATTTTTGGAAAATGATGGAGGCATGATGTTTATGAGAGGTTATAGAATTATTCTCACTGACATGATCTATAAAATGAATCCTTTTCTCTTGTGCCTCCTTTTCGTACCAAACCCTAGCTTAGTTGGAAGAGGAAATTAGGGTTTGATGTAGAGGATTTAGGACCGCTTTGCAGAGGGATGGGAATGAAGTGGTTAAGGGTTGTCTAAATTCTTGGGGAAATTTTTGGAGATAGGTATAGATGTTATGGAGTAGGAGAAAGTGGAATTTCAAGAATTGAGTGAGGGGAAGGGGTCCAAAAGGTCAAAACACAGGCCTAGTCTCAAAAAGTGTCAAATTGTGGCAATAAACTGGGTTTTGTAAAAAAATGATGATTTTGAGGGATAGGAGTGATGGGGAGTGTTTGCGAAGGTATATTAAGGATAGGAGGAGGTGTAAGAGAATAAAGATACAAACCTTGTTGATGATTTAATCATGGAGGTCGTGAAACCAAGAAAATTTTCTCTTAAAAACCCTAGTTAGACAATGGAGGAGTTTAGGCAAAACAAAAATAGAGGGCTTGAGACCAAAGGTGGAGAAACATAGCGATAATGAGTGGCGTGATCCTATGATGGGTCTTTTGGGATGGGTGAGCTGAGCTTGACATGACGGAATGATGAAATAGTGAAAATTTATCCTAAGGATAATGAAGGCCATGAGATTTCTAGAACTCACAATGTTCATGAACTTTGTTTCTAGAAATCTAGAACCGATACTTAGTCATCTTAAGATAGTGAAATTTATGGATGAATAATAGCATGGAAGTCAAGGCATATCAAAGTTCAAGTAAAGGAATACACATGTGAAACAGTAACACACACATTCAGTTTTTCTATGAAGGAAGTCAGAGCATCAATGATGAATTATGAGTAACATAAGCAAACACCACTGCAATAGGATATTAAAATATGCCTTAAAAACAAGAACATAAAATAACTCTTCATGAATCTTGAGTTAGCTAGGTAGAAAACTCTGTATTAAGCTGTAAACAGTCACATACAATAAACACAGTATTTTTCCTAAAAAATTTCCAACCCTTAGCATTTCGACTTATTCATCAATATAGATCATTTACAACCTAGGATGACCTTATCTTCACCTAGATACATCGAATTCCTACTTTTTGACACCTTGCCTAACCATGAGACATGGTATTTATTATAAAATGACAGCTGCAATCCTAGTGAACAATCCTATTACAAATAGGACTCAGACTCATTAACTCTACTCATAACAACCTTATCTAAGATAGATTACATCATTTTCCAAATTTATTCCCATAAGGTCGAATCCAGATGATAATCTCCAACCCTTTATGACCTCAATGCTGATCTCCTGTAAACTAGGAAACTATCCCCTGTTTTCTAGGCTTAGGATTCTTTGTGTTCTTGGGACACTTTAACCACCATGAACCCATGACTTCGAAGCTATTTGCTGTCAGGAATTGAAATAACATATGATTGAAATCATCCATAAGTGCCAACTGTACAAAATCACCATCGAACTGCCCAAAATAGCAAAAACAGTCACGCGCTACGAAAACAACACAGTTTCGTAGCGCTTTTCGTAGCGCAGTCTTTTTGCCTATTTGCCTTCAAAATTTGGTTTCCTTCATTTAGGATTATCTGCATATTTACTTAACACATCTTCCTTAGAAATTTCAGGTCAAAATATACAGGTTTTTCCTTCAAAAATTGATGGAAAAGGGTGAAAAAAGCTGCTACAGCAGTTTCCTAGCGCATTTCACCCTTTTTGCACTATTTGCGCTACGAAATTGCTGAGTGAGCAGTTTTGTTTGGATTTTCTTCAAAATTCAAACCAAAATTTGCCAAAAGTTCATAAATTCACTAGTTTCCTCAAGACAAACATCCATATGAACTAAAAACACCATTTCGTGAGGCTTATTCTCCATTACTCATTTTATTTTGCCTTTGAATTTGTCATTATGCACCTTGTTTTTTTAGTTCATCTTGAGACAGTTTCAATTTCAGCTCCAAATCCTCCACTTGACCTCTTAGTCTTATGTTACTGGCTCTCAAGTGAGTATTGATCACTCTGATAAATTTTTCTTCTTTGATAGCTAGCACTGTCCATGTGAAAAACTTTTCTGCAGCACTTGGAATCTCAGACCTAGAAACCGTTTGGCCTTCCCATACTGCCTTCATCCTCTTAAACTTTGTTTTTTCAATGCTGTGCTTTCTGGCTCTCTTTCTCATCATTTCAATTTGAAAGAGCAGAAGTGTCCTCAGACACACAAATTTATTGATTAAGCAAAAGGATTACAGGGCAAATTACAAGAGTTTACACACGTAAACTCACTCTCTCATTCTCTCATTACACATTACGTTCAAAATAGGAAACTAACATATTTATATGTACTATGCTCTAACTTAATCTAGTTATGGATCACTTGGGAAATAAACAAGTGTCCATGTACAATAAATGAGCTTCTAACCAAAATACTAACTTCACTCCTAACTTAGAGCCTAGGAAATGACTCTTTTCTAGAGTCCTAATTTTTATTAACAAATTTCTAATTCTAAATATCTCACAAATATATTAAATATTCTAGAATAATAATTATTAATTTAATATCTTAACTTAATAATTATTTTATTCAAATACTATAACCTATGATAAAAATTATTTTTGGATCATCTAACATTCCCCCCTATGATCCAAAGATACATTACAACAGATACCAAGTTCATCCCTGAACTTAGTAAACTTTATTCTACCAAGAGGTTTTGTGAAAATGTCGGAGGTCTGATCTTCTGAAGGGAAAAACACTGGCTTGATGACGTCCTTTGCAATGAGAGATATGATATGATGATACTTGGTGTCCACATGCTTTGTCTTTGAATGGAAAACTGGATTCTTGGAAAGCTTTATTGCTGATTGATTGTCGATGAATAATGAAGTAGCTTCTGCTGGAGGAATCCCCAAGTCCTGTAAAACTCGACGTAACCAAACAATCTCACAAGCTGCTTCCCATGCTGAAATATACTCTGCTTCTGCTGAAGAAGTGGCCACTGTACTTTGCTTCTTGCAACTCCAGGAAACTGCAGCTGACCCCATGTTCATTAAGTAACCTGAGGTTGATGCCCTGTCATCAATACTGCCAGCAAAGTCGGCATCTGAAAAATCCACCAAGTACAAAATTTTTAGTCTTTTTGTAAAGAAGACCAAAATCTTTTGTTCCTTGGATATATCGAAGAACTCTTTTGGCTGCATTCCAGTGGCTGTCTAATGGTTCCTGCATAAAACGTGAAAGAACACTGACTGCATAAGATAGATCAGGACGAGTGGTTGTCAAATAAATCAAGCTGCCAATCAACTGTCTGTAAGTCGTGTTGTCCACTCTTTCCCCCCCTTCAAATTTTGAAAGTTTTAAGTTTTGTTCCATAGGGGTAAGGACAGGCTTACAATCCTGCATTCCAAATCGCTGAAGAATTTTTGCTGCATATTTTCTCTGGGAAATGAAGATCTGATGTGGACGTTGGCTTACTTCAACTCCAAGATAGTAGTGAAGTAGTCCCAAATCTGTCATCTTAAACCCTGCATGCAACTCCTTTTTCACATGTTCTATGTGATCATCATTGTTGCATGTAATGATCAAATCATCAACATACATAATGAGAATGACCAGATATTTTCCCTGTTGGCACACATACAAAGTATCATTAGATTCACTACGATGAAAACCAACTTTGCGAAGGTATTCATCCATTTTGGCATACCAGGCGTGGGGAGCTTGTTTTAATCCATATAAAGCCTTGATTAATTTGTAGACTTTATGTTCTTGCCCTTTAACTTCAAACCCTGGTGGTTGTGTCATGTATACATCTTCCTGTAAGTCCCCGTTGAGAAAAGCGCTTTTGACATCCATTTGATGAACTTTCCACCCTTTTTGAGCTGCTAAGGCAAGTGTGAGGCGGATGGTGTTCCATTTGGCCGTGGGAGAAAAAGTCTCCTCATAATCGATCCCTTCCTGCTGCGAAAATCCTTTGGCAACAAGGCGTGCTTTATACTTGTCAATATCACCATTTTTTTTGTACTTAATTCGATAAACCCATTTGCATCCAATAGGTTTAACATGATGAGGACAGTCAAAAAGTTTCCAAGTGTTGTTGTCTTGAACTTCCTGATATTCATCAACCATTGCTTGTTGCCATGCTTTATGTTTTACTGCCTCTTGAAAAGAAGAAGGTTCAGTAAAATCATTTTCTATCAAAGCAAAATTTCCTTCATTTCGTTTTGATCCCCTTGTTCCTGTTTTGTTTTGTTCATTAGGCCTTACATCTTTCAAGAGTTGAACTGCCCATTTTGGAAGTTGTTGCTCACTTGTTTGAGGTTCTGAGAAGTCTCCATCATTGTAGAGGGGATTAATGTAAACTGATTTTGGTCATTCAGGAGGTGAATTTGGAGAATCACTGTCAGAAGAATTGCTGCTGGTTGGAGACGCTGATGAACTGCTAGAAGACCCAGATGATTGTGTTGAAATAGATGGACTGGATGACTCATCTTCAGAGGAAGGAAAATCAAGTTCATACCAATTTGGTGAAGTTGGTTGACTTTGTATATTTCCTTTCCTTTTACTGCCTTTATTTTCTAACTTGTGAATAAGACTTTCGATTTCTTCAGCACTCTTACTCTCTGTTTCATCAAAAATGACATCCCTACTCACAATAAATTTTCCATTTGTCAAAAGACGATACCCTTTATTTTCATCTGAATAGCCAATCATGGTGCATTTTAAACTTCTTGAATCAAGCTTAGTTCTCTTTTCTTTGGGAACTAAGGCATAACAGATGGATCCAAAAACTCGAAGATGTTTGACTTTAGGTTTGAAACCAAACCAAGCTTCATAAGGGGTGATTCCTTCTAAAGAAGCAGTTGGAGATCTATTTCTTAGATAGACAGCTGTATGAATTGCTTCTACCCAATATGTTGGACTTAACCCTTTGAAAGTTAGCATGGATCTCGCCATGCCTAACAATGTGCGATTCATCCTTTCTACGACTCCATTTTGCTGTGGAGTGTAAACATTTGTAAGATGTCTTCTGATGCCATTTTCACTGCAATAAGTTTTGAATTCATTTGAGTTGAATTCTCCCCCATTATCTGTCCTGAGAGTACCTATCTTTTCTTTGGCTTCATTTTCAACAAGTTGTCGAAAAATTTTAAATTTCTCAAATGCTTCTGACTTTTTTTTCAAAAATTAAACCCAGGTCATTCTACTGAAATCATCAATAAATAGCAAGAAATATTTGCAACCACCTAATGAACTTTGTAGTGGACCACACACATCACTGTGAACGAGTTGCAGTAGCCTGTTTGCATGCCATGTACTTGTTGAAAAACTTTCTCGACTCTGTTTGCCATAAATGCAGGCTTCACATTTTGCATTTTCTTTGTTGAAAGTTAGAAGTCATTTAACCATCCCTTGTTTCTGCAACTGAGAAAGACTGTCAAAATTCAAATGTCCATATCTTACATGCCATAGTCTTATAGGTGAAATTCATGTAGTAACTGCCCCTGCAAAATCCGAATGCCTTGGAATAACTGTTCCTTTCATCCTTAACAGTTTTCCTTCTTCATATCCTGTCATCACTGTTTGGAAGTTCTGTTTAACTGAATTAATCTTAACTAAGCCATCTTCCATAATTATTTGATGCCTTGCTTGTCGAATCATGACCAAAGACAACAATTTTTTCTTAAAGGTGGGAACATACCACACATTGGAAATCCATTTTTCTCCAATGTCAGGGAGAAAAACTTTGACTGCACCTTTTCCATAAGGCGTATGTTTTGTATCATCTTCTAGAAAGATGGAGTTAAGATGGCACTCTTGAAAATTCCAAAAGAAATCTCGTCTACAGGTCATGTGCTGAGTTGCTCCTGAATCCAAAATCCAAGCATCTTCATAATCACTCTTAATAAAAGAGGAAATTTGGATTGCTGGAGAAGAAGTGAAGACATATTCTGAGTCATTATCATCTTGATCTTGATCATTGGCAAACTGTGCTGAAGGCTGTTGAAACTTAGAAATTTTATTGATAGATGTGCGACAATCTGAAGCATAGTGACCAACTCTGTTACATCGTTTGCAAAAAATTTGACTTAAATTAGTGCCTCTTCCTTGAGACTGTCCTCTGCCTTGAGACTGTCCTCAACCTCTGCTCTGTTGTTTGTTTTGAGATTGTCCTCTTCCTGGATTCTGACCTATACCTTGCTAAGATCCTCTGTTTTGATTATTGCCTCTGCCTTGAGAATTGTTTCTGCCTGAATTGACGCCTCTGTTGGAGTTGTTTCCTCTTTGTTGACTGCGACCACGACCTTGATTTTGATTAAAATTACCTTTGCCTTTGTTTTTGGAATTGTCAGCTGGGGAGTTGCTTGTACTGGCTTCTGTAAGAAAAAATTCTTCACCCACTTTCTTTTTCTTCCCAAAATTTTTACCATGTTGAGTCAACATTTCGCAGAGCTCATCAAACTTTAGCTTTTCTAACTTTCCAGTGATCTGCAAAGTTTCTAAAAAATGTGTGTAGGAAGAAGGAAGCCCAACAATTAAAATTGTGACCATAAAACTATCATCAACTGCTTGAAAACCAGCATTAACAATTTCCTGCTTAATATTTTTAAGTCTAGAGATGTATTCAAGAATATCTTCGTCTTCAGTCAATTTTTGATGCAACAATTTTAATTGTAGATCAACTCTTTTTAATTGAGGCTGAGTATCAAACAACTCTTTAAAAGTTCTTAAAGCAGACCATGCATCTTTAGCATTTTCGATATGGACATACATTTTGTTGTAGCTCCTAGAGACAGCCTTGAGTTGCCAAAGACCAGTGCCTAGGACATCTTAAACAATAGGGAGTATAAAGGATATTTCAGGCTCATTATCAGCTTAGGATTCTCTACCTTTTCCACTTGTGCAAAGCATCATCATATGGATGGGACCAAACTACCTTCAGATTTAGCAAGCTATAAAAACACTGTAGAAACAAGAAGGGAATCTTCAATACATATATACTCCAGACAACTTAGAGACAACTTTCATCAGAGAGGGCCAGTTTCTCAAAGACATATAGGTATTTTAAACATAAAAATATTTGATGCGCAGAAAGTGCAAGGGGAATACTAACTACCAATGAAATGGTGCTCGGAAAACATATTTCAACATAATATGGGCTTAGGAACTAAGAATCCATATGTATCAATCATTTTAGTAAGAGTAACATTCCACGATGTTTAATACAGAGGAAACATGAATGATGTGTTAAGTAGAACGACATATCGTGTATGAGCCATATTTAAAGCAACATAGACCAGTAAAGCATGAGTATCAGACAGTGATAAATTCATACCCGAGGTGGCAAGTTACTCGCATTCCAAGACATGATAAAAGGAAATTGAAAACAGTGGAGAGAACAATGATATAATATCACAAATAAAGAGTCACGAACTATATAGCATTAAGACTGGAATCCTCATACATAACTAGAACTTATCTTCGCTAAAACCCCACGGGCTCTGTGTATTTGCATTGATAATTCCACGACAAGAATACAAAAACTTTTACACTGCCATTTTCTTCCGAAAATCTGGAACCCTGTGTTCTCTTCTGTTCTTTCTTATATAGGAACTTCCTTACATGGGCGAGAATAATTTTGGGAAAATATCTTCCTCGCATGCTATGAATTTGTTAGAAGTCCTTTTCAAAATAACAAAAATCATGATGAGGAATAAAAAACCTCTCATCATTTGTTGTTAGGCGCTCGGCCATTTAAAACCAAAATTGTATAACAATCTGGGTAAAAGTAAATTTCTGGGGCGAAATATAAATTCCACCTGAAACTTGAAAATGACTAACTGGGGTAAAAAGTAAAACGGCCGCGAGGGCCAAATCATGAAATAACAATGTATCATTTGCAAGAAGGGGTCAAGGCTGTTGCTGATACTGGAGGCGGCATGTTTGCGGATGAACTGGAAATTTGGCTGACAAACAGGGTGCACCTTTGCTGACTGCCCACTGATGGTTCCTTTCTTCCTGGAGGCATGCTTCATATTCTGTTAATGGTCGGAGCATGGAAGGAGTAGTGGAATCTTAGCACGATGGAGGTCTTACTGCTGCGATTCAGGCCCACGCTGTATCGAAACGGTCCACGCTGGCTGCAAGTTGTTGTAGGGCCCTCGAAGCTATAACACGAGCCGACTCCTTATCAATGATCTTTTGATGCTCAACTATTTCCTTGAATCAACTCGCTATGCCATGATGTTCTGCCTCACTAGCTTTCAAACCCTTCAAGGAATAAACACATTCGGCGTGTTGGGCTTTACATACCGTCTTCATACCTTTCTCGTGAGACTTGCTACCGTTGATATATGATCAGAATTGGTATTCTCCTAAATATAACCCCGGCAGAAACATTCGACTTGAATTATGTACCTGTAAGGGAGTAATTATGAAGGACTGGAGAACAATGGTGCGACGGTGGTCAAACAGTGTTTTCTGCGTAAAAACGGTGAAAAAGGCAATGGTACGGTGTATGATAGGGTTTGGTGGGGGAAATGCATCGTGGGCCGTTCGATCGTGGTCTTTCAGTGTGGGACTGGGACCGCAGATATACTGTATCCATATTTTTAATTATGGCTACGACTAACAACATATGAAACATTGAAATTTTAACGTAAAATGTGAAACCTTCATACTTTGGTGGAAATGCAAAGGAAACACATGAAATGCAACGGAAATGCGCATGAGTGGTATGGGAATGAACGTACGAGGTGGGACCCAATACGGAAAGCACGGATCGCAAAGGCGGAAAGTGCGATGGCGGAAAGTGGCACCAATCAGAAAATTGCGCTTTCCGCTTTTGCGATGGGGCGGTTTGCGATGGGTGAGATTTGCGATGGGTGCGATTTGCGATGATCACAAATCGCAAAGGCGGAAAGTGCGATGACGGAAAGTGGCACCAACAGAAAACTGCGCTTTGCACTTTTGCGATGGGGCGGATCTGCGATGGGTGGATTGCATCGCAAATATTTGCGATAGATTGATCGGGCACGAACATGTGAAATTGCAATATGCGCTTTGCAATTGGGCCCCCAAGGCTTTAAGTGCTTGGTCATGGGAAAGGGTTATGGGGAAGTGGTTAAGGTTTAGCCGAAAAAGGGGCTAGGCCCTATTACAAAGTCTAAAGTGGGTTTTTAGCTCGTTTAAATGCATTTCAAAGCCTTAGGAGGGTAACGGTAGAGGGAAAAAAGAGGTGAAGTAGATAGGGTAAGCATCGTAAGGACACTGACAATGGGGCACATGGCGTATAGGGATTGGGCGTGAGCTGGACAGAGGTGGACGCTGCGTGCCGGGTCTAATACTGGTACGGGCCTCGGTACCAGTTAACCTAAAGGACTTTACCTTACCTTTTGCTATATGAAGCACATGATTTTTGAACATATTTTCCATACGACTGATTCGAAGCATAGCATACCGAGGCCCGCACATTAGTTCTGCCACATTAATTCTTGTTCCTGCTTTACTGTTGCCACTTCACTCTGGCCAACTCTTCAAATATTCCACCATTTTATATGAAGTTCCATACATAACTTATCAACCTTTAATAACATCAGTGACTTATGTTAAATGTTGATCAACATTGGCTCCACCTGGGGACAGCACGTTCATCCTTGAATGTGTCGAGAACTACGCAGACCGCCTGTTAGTCTTCTGTGAACGCCACTTCTCATCCCTTTTGGCTTTTTACCTCTTCTCTTCATGATTCTTCAACCAACACACATTATTAAAACAACGCGTAAAACAGGAAATAATATACAATATGATACATCGGGCCCTCTCAGCCTGGATCAGTACTGAAAATAAGGCTTGAGGAATTGACCATTGACAGGGGCATCCAGCAAATCCCCCTGCAAATTATCCAGCCTAAAATTATTGTTTCCACCTTGTTCTGCAATTTTGAAAGGGCCGAACCAAAGGGGGTCGAATTTACCGTGCTTTCCTTTATCAGCCCTTCGTACGTCCCACCTGAGTACTAGGTCCCCTACCTGCAACTTTTTGTCTTTAGAATGTTGATCAAACATCTCTTTCATTTTCTCCTGGTATTCTATTAGCCTCTGATTCACCTGATTACGCGTTTCTTCGAGCTCCACCAGCTGGTTAATTCTCTTGGTAATGTCATCAGGTTCATCCTGACTCTCTTGCATGACTCGAGCCACAGGCAAGGCTAGTTGTATAGGGAACACAGCTGCTCGTCCATATACCAATTCATATGGAGATTTCTCAGTTGCTCTTTTACCGGTAATCCTATTTTCCCACAGAGCGAACTTCAGTTGGGAATCCCAATTCCTCTGGTTTTCGTTTATTGTCTTCTTTAGAGCTCTCACCAGTGTTTTATTTGATGATTCCGCCAAACCATTTCCCTGTGGGTAGTAAGCTGTAGAGTGGCCCAGAGAAATATTATATTGCTGACATAAATTCACAAATTTTGTAGATTTGAAGGCTTGTGCATTGTCAGTGACTATTCTAGCAGGGCATCCAAACCTGGATATAATGTTATCTTCCATGAATTTGATTATCACTGTGTCTGTAGCATTTCGCGAAGGTATGGCTTCCACCCATTTCGTGAAATAATCTGTGGCAGTCAGGATCCATTTGTGCTGTCCACTTGAGGGCGGGTGAATCTCACTTATGAAGTCAATTCCCCACTGTTTGCAAGGCTCATCGACGTGTACAGGAATTAGGGGCAGAGCCGCTAACTTTTATTTTTCAGCAAATTTCTGACATTTGTCACATGCTCTAACCCAAGCAAAGACGTCTCCAAACAATTTAGGCCAGTAGAAACCAGCCTTCAAAATTTTCTGAGTTGTGCTCCTCCAGCTGTAATGTCCTCCACAGATTCCCTCATGAAATTCGGTCATTATGTTCTCCACTTTGCCTTCTGTGAGGCATAATAACATTATGCCTGAAAGATCTTTCCAATATAGCTGACCATTGGCAACCGTATACTTTTGTGATTTCAACCTCAATGCTCTGTATTTTGATTTATCACAGCTGGGTGGACAGCTGAGTGTTAGGAGATACTCAACTATTTCTTTGTACCAAGGACTAGTAAGATACTTCATCAGTATTTTCTGAGTGGCCATTTCCACTTCTTGCTGCCCTGTCTCTTCCTCAGAATCTTCATTTGCAATCATAGATAAATTGATGCCCAAAGCTTGATGATTTGATTTTGATAAAATTCTTCCTAGCCCCTGCCCTTTAATCAACTTAGTGGGTCTGATGTCCAGATCATATTCTTGTATCTTCGCAATCCACCTACCCCTTTTTCCTTCACTGTCACCCTGTACGAGGATATCTTTAACCGCTGCAGTGGGTACAAATGCAGTAATGTGAGACTGCAGAATATACATTTGAAATGCCTTGAGGGACTTTACCAGGGCATAGACCTGCTTCTCCAATATATTGTATTTCCAAATTCATCAATTTTCATGAAGCATAAGCTAAGAAAGCAATGGTTTTCTTTTATACTCATTTCACAAGGGGAGACTTCCCACTACCGTGAGTGATGCAAAAGAAAATCATAAATGGTTGATGTTATGCATTTCTCAAAAGTTCTCTGTAAATGTTGAATGTGCTTGGCGTCATCTTTCGAAAATACTGTAATATCGTCCAGATAGACCACCAGAAATTTATCTTGTTCCCCAACAAAAGCTATGTTCATAGCCCTCTGAAATGTGGCTCCTCCATTAATCAGCCCAAAAGGCATCCTAGCATACATGAATGTACCCCAGGGCGTGGTGAAAGCAGTATTCTTCTGGTCTTCTGGGAGTACAACCACCTGGTTATAACCCGAAAAACCATCCATCATAGACATCCTAGAGGCCCCCACCACTTTTTGCAGAATGTGGTCCATCTTTGGTAATGGGTAATTGTCTTTCAGGGAGGCTCTATTCAAATTTCTGAAATCCACGCACGACCTTATTTCTCCATTTTTCTTTCGGACAGGGACTAGATTTTCCACCCATTCAGAGTACTTCAATGGCACAATTATTTTAGCCTTTAACAGCTTCCTGATTTCTTTCTCAATGGAGGGGAGTAGTAGAGGGTTTATTTTTCTGAGCTTCTGCTTGTGAGGCCTTGCATCTGCCTTCAGGGGAATTTCATGCTGCAAACTGCTGATATCAAACGTTTTCAGGTCTTGATAGGACCATGCAAATACATCCCTATAAGACTGAAATAATTGTAGGTACTTCTCCTTATAGTCATCTGGGACCTTTCTGGATAATTTCACAATTTTGGGTTCAGCCTCAGTACCCAGATTTAGGTCTTCTACCTGGTTTTCATCTGTCGTTTTGTTGGGCTGCCTGGGGACATCATTTTTGTCAAACAGCCTTTCTAGGGGCACCAGGCCTCTAGGGATGACATTTCCCTTTAGCTGTAACACTTTTCTCTCGGCCATTTTTTCTTCCCACTTGTTTTCTGATTGGTTCTCAACATCATCCCCCTCACAATAGTCGATTTCTATATTAGAGAACTCCCCAACTGTCTCTAGAAACCTTTTCACTTGTTCATCATCCTCAAACACTTTCCATTGTTTGACATTGTCTGGAATCGAAGGTCGGTACCTTACTTCTATCTCATACCTCAGGAGGGGATTTTGGGGTGGCCGGAAGGTGCTAGGAGCTACTGCAAGTGAATCTGACATCCTGTTCTACTCCCGAGGCATGAACTGAATATTAAAAGCTGATAAAAAGTTCTCCACCATGTCCCATACTTCATTCATGTAAGATTTTAAACGAAGATGTTTAGCTTGACATTGATTTCTGATCTGTCGGACCACTAATTCTGAATCACCCAAGACCTTCAGGGTTTGTATATTCATATTCCTGGCTGCCTGTAGCCCCAGCAAAAGTGCTTCATACTTATCCACGTTATTGGTGGCTTCATACTCTAATTTGAAGGACAGTGGGACCCATTTTCCTGTAGGGGAAATCAATAAAACTCCAGCACCATTACCTTCTTTCGAATTTTCCCCATCGAAATGTAGAGTCCATATCCCTGTTTCAAGACCTTCTGGGGATTTTTGAGTCCTTATTTGACATAAGGAAGGTTCCTGTTCATAACTGTAATCTTCTTCTAACATCAAGCACGAAAAATCTCTATCCTTACTGTAGACCGGTGAATTTTCTGAACAGTCAGCTTTGGTAACCGTTTTTACAAATCTGGTCTCCCTGTATAATCTCCTCTCCTGCCCGCCAAAAATTGGGATGGTGGCATATGTTAGATCTAGTTTAATTGACCCGCCAATTTTTTTTCCCCAAGACCTTGATAGTAGCATACCAAAACGGGCTGGAATGTCAGCCACCACGATGTCCATTACTACACTTTTAGCTAGGATTTGGGCCAGGTTGACCACCAGGTCCTTAATCATGCCCAAGCACTTAACACTTTTCGAGTCAAATGAGTACAGGTCCTGATATGGACGAGTGATCTGGAGTCCTAATTGTTCCATGACAGACAGAGGCATTAGATTGTGGGAGGCTCCAGAGTCTAACATAAAATTGTGGAGTAATAGGTCATGGATCACCAAAGACACGTAAAAGGGAGGTGTAGAGGGGTCTAATTCTTCGACATGTGGACCAAACACTACCATAGGTCTTTCTTCTTGTAAGTTGAGACTATCAGGGATGTGTATTACTTCTGGGGGAAGCATTAAGGATGTGACTTGGGACTGATATGCTAGCTGTTTTAACAACTCAGTCAAAGGAACTGGGATTTTCACTTTTTCAATTTCTTTTTGTAAATTAAAGACAGATGACGACTTATCTATTGACACCTCTTTTTCTTTTGAATCTTTGCTCTGGAGGGGAGGCTTAACTTCTTTTACGATGGGCTTGACCTTAGGGGGTGCAGTTACTTGTGAGGATGAAGGCATTAGAGCATCAGATTACAGGGTTTGGTTGAGGGGCCTCTTACCTTTTTCTGGGGGTTTTTGAGTGTTGACCTCCTTCTGTGCAGGTGCTAACTTTTGGGGTGTGTCCTCCTCTTCATCTTGAGTGCGGGTTCTCTTTCTGGAGGACCTGAGGTCATATTTCCTGTTAAACTGAGCCTGCATGGAGTTGACAAACTGCTTGCAGTAGTTGTCAATCTCTGGATCCTCAGTGCTTTCATCAGTTTTGACTTCTGAGTGAGTTTGTACTTCCTCCTCACCAGTTTCGTGAACAGGACATTCAATGTCATCATGGTCTGAGAAAACAATACAGGTCTCTTCTTGCTCACAAGCAATGTCTTCGGTAGAACCTTCTACTTTCCCTTCCAAGTATAAGGATGCGGTACCTGATCTTGCTGCTCCTTCTGCCCCCTTTGCAGTATCTGCAAGGGCGGCTTTCTGTATTGAGGGTTAAAACCTCTGTTTGGAGCATTCTGGAAATTCTTTGAGGGTGAATTCTTGGCATCCATCTCAAGCTTGATCAGCTTACTTGAGAGATTCTTGATCATCTTGTTCATTTCTTCAATCTTGTCATTAGCTAAATCTCTGTCTTCGCTTGAGGTGGATACTTCCTCTTTTCCCCTCCTTCTAACATCCTGTTCCTGTTTCCCTTTGGATTTGCCAGTAGAGACAAAATTTGCTTCTATCTCCAGTGCGTCCGTCTGTGCATCATCCAGAGTGGCTAGCTTTCTCTCTCTCAATGAGAAACTGAATTCAGAATCAAATGCTGCCACAAAAACGACCTTGGCAGCGGTCTAGTGAGGCTTCATATCGGCGGGGAGACTCAAGTACAATTTTTTAAATCTTCTGATAAACTCTGACACCCCTTCATTATGTTTCTTTTTCAGAGTGTTGAATTCGATAATAACATTACCATGATCTTTCTTTTCTCCCCATTTTTTGATGAAAGCATCCTCCATTCCCTCCCATGTGTTGATAGAATGAGCTCCAAGTGTCTTGAACCATTTTCTAGCTTCCCCATCTAAGGATTGCACGAACATCCTTAGGACCACATCCAGATGTTCCACATTGAAATTCTCTGTGAAAGAGCAAAAAACTTCGATATGTTTCTAGGCTTCAATCTCATTCTCACCATTGAATCTGGGCAGAATCTTCAAATAGTCTTGTGGCAAGTCATTTAGTACTGCGGGTAGCTCCAAAGGAGCATATCTGTTTTGTAGGAAACCAGGGAAATTAGCCATTGGAGGAGGAGGTGGAGGTAATAAGAGGGCTTGATGAGTAAATGGAGGACTAGGTGGAAGCGCAGTGTGAATGATGATAGGGATATAATGGACGGCAGCTTGGGATGATGGAGACAAGGGTGGAGTGGTAACAGCAGATACTTCCGTGACCTCTTTAACTTCTTCTATTTCTAGAGTAGGATGGAATATGTAACGGGTGGTATCTACTGACTCAGCCTCGTCTTTAACTCGGATATTTCCCACGGGTAGATAGTCAGAGTAATAGTCGGCTTCACCCAGAGCAGAGTTAGAATCTTGCCACTGGGCGACCTGAGAAGAGGAAGAAGGGAGGTCTTCTAGAGAGAGCGGTGGAATTTTAGTATGAAAAAATGGTCTTCCCCTCCAGTTTCTTCTATGTAGGATTCTTTCTGGGTCAGACACAGAAGGTGTCCTTGGCTGAGATGTATCTGACCTTAGGTGTGGCTTACGGGGAGCCAGGACTGCAAACAGGTTAAATTGTAAAATTATTGTGGAGTCGCCAAGGTGAGGGGTGCACAACTCTCAACTCTTCGTGCTCACCTGACTGAAGAGTGAATGGATTTTGTCGAGGCCCGGGGATTTAAATTTCTTCAACTTCGATCCCCGGCAATGGCGCCAGAAAGATGTTGTAGCTCCTAGAGACAGCCTTGAGTTGCCAAAGACCAGTGCCTAGGACATCTTAAATAGTAGGGAGTATAAAGTATGTTTCAGGCTTATTATCATCTTAGGACTCTCTACCTTTTCAACTTGTGCAAAGCATCATCATATGGATGGGACCAAACTACCTTCGGATTTAGAAATTTATAAAAACACTGTAAAGACAAGAAGGGAATCTTCAATACATATATACTTCAGAAAACTTAGAGACAGCTTTCATCAGAGAGGGCCAGTTTCTCAAAGACATATAGGTATTTTAAACAGAAAAATATTTGGGGCACAGAAAGTGAAAGGGGAGTACTAACTACCAATGAAATGGTGCTCAGAAAACATATTTCAACATAATATGGGCTTAGGAACTAAGAATCCATACATATCAATCAGTTCGGTGAGAGTAACATTCCACGATGTTTAATACAGAGGAAACATGAATGATGTGTTAAGCGGAACGACATATCGTGTATGAGCCATATTTAAAGCAACATAGACCAGTAAAGCATGAGTATCAGACAGCGATAAATTCATACCCGAGGTGGCAAGTTACTCGCATTCCAAGACACGATAAAAGGAAATTGAAAACAGTGGAGAGAACAATGATACAATATCACAAAGAAAGAGTCACGAACTATATAGCATTAATACTGGAATCCTCATACATAACTAGAACTTCTCTTCGCTGAAACCCCACGGGCTCTGTGTATTTGCATTGATAATTCCACGACAAGCATACAAAAACTTTTACACTGCCATTTTCTTCAGGAAATCTGGAACCCTGTGTTCTCTTATGTTCTTGCTTATATAGGAACTTCCTTACATGGGCGAGAAGAATTTTGGGAAAATATCTTCCTCGCATGCTATGAATTTGTTAGAAGTCCTTTTCAAAATAACAAAAATCATGATGAGGAATAAAAAACCTCTCATCATTTGTTGTTAGGCGCTCGGCCATTTAAAACCAAAATTGTATAACAATCTGGGTAAAAATAAATTGCTAGGGCGAAATATAAATTCCACCTGAAACTTGAAAATGACTAACTGGGGTAAAAATTAAAACGGCCGCGAGGGCCAAATCATGAAATAACAATGTATCATTTGCGAGAAGGGGTTGAGGCTGTTGTTGATACTGGAGGCGACATGTTTGCGGATGAACTGGAAATTTGGCTGACAAACAGGGTGCACCTTTGCTGACTGCCCACTGATGGTTCCTTTCTTCGTGGAGGCATGCTTCATATTTTGTTAATGGTCGGAGCATGGAAGGAGTAGTGGAATCTTAGCACGATGGAGGTCTTACTGCTGCGATTCTAGCCCACGCTGTATCGAAACGGTCCACGCTGGTTGCAAGCTGTTGTAGGGCCCTCGAAGCTATAACACGGGCCGACTCCTTATCAATGATCTTCTGACGCTCAACTGTTTCCTTGAATCGACTCGCTATGCCATGATGTTCTGCCTCACTAGCTTTCAAACCCTTCAAGAAAGAAACATATCTCTTGGCGTGTTGGGCTTTGCTACCTACTTCTTCTATACCTTTTTCTGTGGAGACCTGCCGCTGCACATAAGGACTGTGTAATCCTAGAGGCCTCTCCCGCTTGATAACCCTGCAAAACACTGGACTGAATTATAAAATTCGTGCATATGGGAGTGATTATGAAGGACTAGAGAACAATGGCACGACGGTGGTCGAACAGTGTTTTCTGCGTAAAAACGGTGAAAAAGGCAATGGTACGGTGTATGATAGGGTTTGGTGGGGGAAATGCATCATGGGCCGTTCGATCGTGGTCTAGTGGCGGGGATCGACGGTGGAGAATGGTCCATGGAATAATTTATGCACATGACGAAATACATATGAAACATTGAAATTGTAACGTAAAATGTGAAACCTTCAGACTTTGGTGAAAATGCAAAGGAAACACATGAAATGCAACGGAAATGCGCATGAGGGGTACGAGAATGAACGTACGAGGTGGGACCCAATACGGAAAGCGCGGATCGCAAAGTCGGAAAGTGCAATGGCGGAAAGTGGCACCAATCAGAAAACTGCGCTTTGTGCTTTTGTGATGGGGCGGTTTGTGATGGGTGCGATTTGCGATGATCACAAATCGCAAAGGCGGAAAGTGCGATGACGGAAAGTGGCACCAACAGAAAACTGCGCTTTGCGCTTTTGCGATGGGGCGGATCTGTGATGGGTGGATCGCATCGCAAATATTTGCAATAGATTGATCAGGCACGAACATGTGAAATTGCGATATGCGCTTTGCGATTGGCCCCCCAAGGCTTTAAGTGCTTGGTCATGGGCAAGGGTTATGGGGAAGTGGTTAAGGTTTAGCCGAAAAAGGGGCTAGGCCCTATTACAAAGTCTAAAGTGGGTTTTTAGCTTGTTTAAATTCATTTCAAAGCCTTAGGAGGGTAACTGTAGAGGGAAAAAAGAGGTGAAGTAGATAGGGTAAGCGTCGTAAGGACGTTGACAATGGGGCACGTGACGTATAGGGATTGGGTGTGAGCTGGACACAGGTGGACACCACGTGCCGGGTCTAATACTGGTACGGGCCTCGGTACCAGTTAACCTAAAGGACTTTACCTTACCTTTTTCTTTATGAAGCACATGATTTTTGAACATATTTTCCATAAGACTGATTTGAAACATAGCATACCGATCCTTAGGGCCCGCACGTTAGTTCTGCCACGTTACTTCCTGTTCTTGCTTTACTGTTGCCACTTCACTCTGGCCAACTCTTCAAATATTCCCCCATTTGATATGAAGTTCCATACATATCTTATCAACCTTTAATAACATCAGTGACTTAAGTTAAATGTTGATCAACACTACACGCGCCCTTGTGCACTGCTATGAATGCAAACTAGCCCGACTTGACCCATGCATTCACAATTTTCTCTATTTATTGAACCTGTTCATTAATTTTCTTAGCACGTTCATGACTCTGCCTACTCGTGCATGACTCGACCCAACATGTTCACGAGTTGATTCAATATGTTCACGACTTGACCCAAGCCTTTTTCCTTTGCTGCATTTTCTCCTTGATAAATATTCTAATGTTGCTCCTTGCCTTTTTACTGCTCCTCTCTACTCCTTTGCCTTAATTATAATTCTGGTGTTGATCCATGCCTCTTTTCTGCTCCTCTGCCTTTCTCATTTTCCTCTAATGCTGCTCCTATGCCTCTCTTTTACTTTTTACTGCTCCTCTGCCTCTCTTTTATGCTTCTCCACTTAAATTTTTCCTTCTTTCCCTTTTCTCTCCTTTATACTCCAGTTCATCTTGATCTGGTCCTTTGTTCTCAATGATAATTGAGGTGCCGCTCCTTTATGTTCCTTTGCCATCAATGACAATATTTCCAACAGTCTCCCCCTTTGGCACTGATGGCAAGACTTCCTCCAACACTTCCTCCCCCTTGCATTTTGAGAAGTGTCTATCTTCCTCTGCTTGCTTTTTCTCCCCCTTTGACATCAATGGCAAAGGGTTACACCTTTTTCCAGTGTATTTTCCATCATTTCCTTATTAGAGTTCTACATAAGAATTCTCCATTCTGTCCACATACCTAGCTAGGACTCCTGATCCATTTGGTGTATAAGCATTGTTGGGAGAACACTTTGGGAATCATTGAACTTGTATGTATATACACAGTAAAATGATACAATCCCAAAGCACAGACTCCTTGCACTTGTATAATGTTGAAAGTGATGATAAGGACACTCCATAGAACAAACTGTACCAAACTTATATAATCAAAAATGCATCATTGGAATAATATTAAAATCTGAGAATGCTCCATACGATATATAAAGTCTGCTTCAAATATACTTCACTCTATATTATGATCTTCATCTGAGATAAATATCTATTGAGGAAGATTTTGGATGGAATATGTCTTCTTCTGCAATACACATTTGTAGTACATGTATGTTCAAATATGATGATGCCAATATATATTTTGCAGCCATGATTCACCTTTACTACCATATTACATAGTGATTTCGTTGCAGATTCAAGGATGTCTTTGCATAGAACTTGGTTCATAGGCCATTCGCTCATACTTTCTTTGTAAGGGATTCTCAAATTCACCCACATAACACTGTTACCTAACTTTTAGGTGTAACACATACTTAAGGAATACTAATAGTTAGAGCTTGATATATCTGATCTCTGCAGTATACATTTATGCCAAAAGTGTCTATGCATCTAAGGCCACGAGATAATATGATACCCATTGATAATCCATACGGTAATTTCACTTCGGCTAGCACAAATGGCCGTAGTTATGATACCCTTCATACTCTCAACTATTTGCATTGAGCTCTCCACTTTTCTCAACAACAATCAACAATATACAAAAGCTAATTTTGGAATCATTAACCTTTTGTACTGTTGGAGATGCAGGATCAATCAATTGTTTTATCACAATGCATTTCAGGAAGACCTTTTCAATTTATTTGATCGTAGTCTCAAAGACATATTTTTCACTATTTTATCATTCATTTATCTGCTTACCTCCAAAACAAAAACATTCCCAAATTCAACGCAAGCTCAGCACATCAGTAATGCTTGCTCCAATACCAACACTTCTGAAATAATAATGCTTGGGTGCTTCCTAAAGCATCTCCTCTTTGATTTTAGTATAATAATCCTCCATTCAGTTCTTTTGTTATTAAATGAATATACAAAACAAACTAATGCTATCACAACTTATGAGAATGATAGAAGGCATGTCACCATAGAATTTTCTATTATTTTGTCCCTTGTTGCTTGATGATAGTGATATGTGCTAGAATTTTGATGAAGATGTAATCACTTTCCATGATTTGATAACGCAGCTCGACATTCTCCAGCATTTTCAACTAGAAGATACTTTTCACTAATCATAGCAACCAAAACTTAATCCACACATTATAATGTTGATAACATTGGGACTACTTCCTTGATGTATTTCTACCATACCACCACCATGATGCATACCATAATATTATGATCCTGAGGACCTATATCATACCACTGCTCCAATAATAACACTTGGGATGGATATTTGTAATGATATAATGATAATAACATTTTTCTTATTCATCCTTCTTAAAAGAATTTTTTTTCATTATCAACACTTGCAATGAGACACAAAGTATAATCATCCTCTTAGTTTCCAAGTTCATGACTGATGTTCCCTTTACCACCATGGTTTCTTGCTGCTTTCTCTTCTTCCATCAACCTGTTGGATATTGAATGCATCAGGCGTCCTTCTTCCTCTATAGTTCTTTGCCAGAGGAATTTTCCTTCCCCTTCCTGAACTTTTAGTTGTTCTTATTCCAAGCAGTTCTTCTTTGACAGCTCTTATGGAGACC
This sequence comes from Pinus albicaulis, assembly GCA_034641835.2. Classification (NCBI taxonomy): domain Eukaryota; kingdom Viridiplantae; phylum Streptophyta; class Pinopsida; order Pinales; family Pinaceae; genus Pinus; species Pinus albicaulis. The sequence continues at coordinate 7,279 of JAXQQM020078296.1, read as the reverse complement.
TTTTATGAACTACTCTCCCCTTAGGATGTTGCTTCTTGTCTATCACTGACTAGATATTTGTGTTGCTTCCTAGAGCAGCTCCCCCTTAGACTATGATGGATTCATTATGTTATTGAAGTAACAGGCTCCCCTTTTTCTTCTTCTTCCATACTTTGTTAGGGTTCCTCATAATATCTGCATCTCCTTTTTGATTCACAGTTTGGTCTGATTAGATTTGGTTCCATCATCTTTCTAGATTCCTTTAATATATATGGCAGCCTACAGTTATTTTCTTTGTGTCCAAGCTTGTGGCATACATAAAATCTTATTTTACCTAGGTGTGTTTGAGCTGATGTATAACATTTTGTGCTCCTTTTTGAACATATTTTACATTCAAAATATTTATGTCCAAATTCATTGCATGAATAACAATAGCATTGGAAATTATTTATATACCTTGTGAAAGGTTTTCCTTTCCATTTTTTTGCTTGAGGTATTCTTCTCATTTTTTGCACCTTTTGTTGGTTATACTTGATTTTATTTGTCTTACAGTGAGCAGGTACATGTCCAAATTCATTGCATGAATAACAGTAGCCACGGAAATGATTTGTGTGCCTGGTGAAAGATTTTCTTTTCCATTTTCTTTCTTGAGGGGGTCTTCTCATTTGCTGCATATATTGTTGGTTAAATTTTATATGCCTTGTCTTACAAAGTGCTGCAATATGCCCTGGTTTTTGACAAGAGAAACATGTGATATTTTTCATAGGAGGAAAGAACCTCCTTTGATATCTTCCGAACTTGTTCACTTCATCTTCAGGAATAATTGAGCTTTTTGCAACTGCTTGCTTCTTCCTCTCATTATTTGTCTCTTGATGTTGTTGCGTGTTTATGTTTGTTTCTTTACACATCAAGTTCGTGTTGGCTTATGATTCTGTGGATCCCTTTTGTGTTGCATCATCATCCCTTTCAATGTCTACCTTATCTGATTTCTCCATGGAGGCAATCTCATCTTTGGGTTGCTGACACAACCTAATCCTTTCTTTTATCAGTCTTCTAGCTAAAATAATCTCACATTGATGAGAGTTATCATTTTCCTTTATTACAGCTTTCACCAAAGTGATATCCTTGTTGTCCTCTGCCTTGGAATTACTATTTTCTCCTTCGTAGCCTATCCCAGCATTTATAAGAGGATATCTTTAAGAATTCAGTATCTTTTCCAATTGACCATAGATTTTAATTTGAGGAATATTAATAGTTAATTTAATTTGGGTCTTCTCTGATTTCTTCCTCATGCTTACCACTTCTTCTTCCAGCTTTTAACGCTCTTGATTTTTATCCTTTATTTCCCTTTTCAGAATATCCTCTATTTTCCTTTATTATTTTAGTTCAACTTTCAATTTAATAAGGTCTTCTGAATCGGGTAGCATTTTTGCATATTTTAGAAGAATCTCTTTATGTTTCTTAATCTTAAGTTTAAAGGCTTTCAATTTCCTTTAAGACACTTACCAACTCCCCCTCAAGGTCTACCTTAACTTCTTCTTCAGATTGCAAAGGATCATCTTCAAGATCATCCATACCCATTAATGTGAATTCTGAGATTCCATATTCATCTAGGGATTCATCTGAGCTTTCAGATGCACTACTATCTTGTTGGGAAAAAAAGGTTTTTCTCTTAAATTTCTTCCCTTTCTGCATATTATAGGAGTTGCTTTTCTCTTTCCCTTTAGACTGATTCTCTGTTATATTATTGTGACATTTTGAGGCACAGTGGCCCACTCTTCCATAGTTAAATCACTTGAATGGAAGCTTACCTCTGTGCTTACCTGTGCCTTTGTCCAGTCTTCTAACAAATTTGGCTTCTTCTTCATCTAGTTGTCTTCCAACTGAAATTATTTCAGACTCTAGTCTTTAATATTGTATATCTCTCTCCTTGATCTCATTATTAATCATTCTTCCTAAACTCCTTTCTTCTTCAAGTTGTGCCTTCAGGCCAACAATTTCTTCCTTCTCTTCATATTCTCTCTCATCACATATTTGCACCAGTGTCTTAAGGTCTTTGTGTTCATTCTTCAATCTTTATATTTCAGTCAAGGATGTGTCAATTTTGGCTTTTTCTTCAACTGTAATTTATTCATGGCAATCACATCCATTCACCCTATCAGGTATCTCATTTGATCGACCCTTTTCCTTTTGAAAGTAATTTTTCTTCTTCTTGTTGTTTATCTTCTCCTTCTTGATAATGAAACCACTAGTGTCTCCTTCATACATGAGATGCAATATATTCCATATTCATTTTGCATAAGTTAAATCCATTATTGAATCAAGATCCTTGTTATGAACACTGTTATATATCACACATTTTTCCTTGGCATTCCACTCTTGTTCTTGCAAAGAGGGAGATTTAGTGCAGTAACCATCACATACAAGCTTCCATACCTCAGGTTCATAAGCCATTAAATCTGTTTTAACCTTATCTCTCCATTCACGAAAGTTTTTGGTACTCAACATGGGTACATTTTGATAGTCCATGACTCAACCAAATCTCCTTCGAGCTATTAGGCTTACACCAAAGGAACCTACTCTAATACAAATTGATGAACCCTTAGCTAAACTGAGAGAGGGGGGAATGGTGGGGGTGGGGGGGTGAATCAGTTTAGTACATTCCTAGTCATTAATACTCTTTTCATTCAACTTATTAACTACTTCATTTTATAAGCAGCTTAATACATAATGAATCAGAAAATTGAATGGGTGGATAACAAGTAATTAAGCAGAATAATACATCACATCAACACATAATCATCAAGCACATAGATAGCAGATATAAGTGGAAACCCATAAGGGAGAAAAAAACATCTTATTATTTTCATGATGCAAAGGCAAACTCCAACTCCCTCTCACCACTGATTTTATGTAGGCTCCAACCTACAGGAGGGTACTACCTCAAATTCTACAAGCTAAAACTTGTAAGGAAGCACCAACTCCCAAATATTTTCTGCAACCTACAATCTACAGGAGGCTCCTACCTCACCTAGCTCCAACTGGAATTTTATCAAGCTACAACTTGAAATGGAAGCACCAACTCCCATGTATTTTCTGCAGGCTACAACCCACAGGAGGCTCCTAACTCAACTTCTGCAAGCTACAACTTGCAAGGAAGCTCCAACTCCCAAATATTTTATGCAGGCCACAACTCGCATGAGGCTTCTACCTCACCCAGCACCAACTAGAAATTTATCAAGCTACAACTTGAAAGGATACTAAAATCCCCTCACTCAGCATGAAACTAAAATTCTGATTTACCTAGATATTAGCTCTGTTATACTCCTCCATTGTTGCCTATTTAGCCTTCATATTTGCTTCATATCAGCTTCTGTTGTGCACAATATCTCTATCATCTCTCTCTGATTCTTCCGCTCTCTAACCTTCTGCAGCTCTCTTACATTATTCTGCTCTCCTCCATTCTACAACTTTTTAACATTCTTCCGCTCTCTTCCATTCTGCAGCTTTCTAACATTCTTCCGCTCTCTTCCATTCTTCATCTTTCTAAACTCTCTATCCACATTGATATTACATCTCTTATACAGATAACTCCATGATTGTTTGCATTCTACAGGGAATACGAAGTGAACAGGCCTACCCTATGCCTTCCACCCATTTAATTCCTCATTCTTTAGTTTAATTTATTACATCAGAAATAATCATTACAGAACTCATGGATTTTTTCCTATGCCTATGGAGACTTGCCTTTGCATCACATACAATAAAAAATAATTAATTCATTTAAATTTACAGTTACAAAAAATATATTACACTTAGCCTTTCAACTCTTGGTTGGTTGTGCATTCGTCTTTTCTATTATTGTCACTATCTTTTCTATTTCTATTGTTATATTATAAATGTTCTACACAAACTCCTTTTTCTCGACTCAAACCAGCTGGCACGTTCCCAACAATGCCACCATATCCCCTTTTTGTTGGGAAAAATACTGAGAGGGGGGTGAATTAGTATTTATAACTCACTGTAAACTTTTACTTTTTCTTTAGTGATTTCTATATGTGACTTTAATGAACCCAAATAGCGTATACACATGGCTATCTTTAAGCAAACTTGCATATTTCCAGAGATCTTATTATGCATATAATTCTTTACTTAGATCGGTGCATCATTCATTCATTAGATGTTTAGAGAGCAGTAAGCATGTGCAGTAAGAACAGAATAAATCATCACACATAATAAACACACATGAACACTAGGATTTAAGGTGGAAACCCAATTTGGGATAAAACCACCATTGTTTTCATCTCTTTCTTCAATATTTATTATAAAGAAAATTGCTTACAATATTGTACTGGTGCAGACTCATACCAGCACGCAGGCACCCACCTGCAGAAGGCTGCAACCTTCTCTCATTCTCCAGCTACTACTGGAAGGGAGCTCCAACCCCCTGATCTCATTTACCGTCTACCACTAGAAGGGAGCTACGACCTCCTACTTCTCCTTTACCAACCACTCCAGGAAGGGAGCTACTACCCCCTGATCTCGTTTACCAAACACTACTGGAAGGGAGCAAATACCCCCTCACTGAAGGCTCCAACCCTGAGACCCACTGCAGACCACGTTTCATCAATTTTCACACTGGATCCAACAACTTCAACACAATACACCTTGTAGGCCTCATTTCACCAGATTTCCAGACTGGACCCACTCCACACATTTAAGCTCAAAGAACATACATCAAACTGAAACTGATACCCTTATCAAAGCATTCACTTAATCATCAATCAACCAACCAACAACTGATTTATAATCATAATCAACTAGCAGCATAATCAATATTCAAAAAACCCATATATGTATGAAGACATCATTGACAGACAACAATAATACAGTAAAACAGATCAGAAATTTCCTTCTCCACACTTTAGCAAAACCCTAGATTCCATACGCGCTTTTTCAAAAATGAACCTGCGTATATACGTGCTTTTACAAAGACAAAACTGCATATAGATCTGAAAACATTACAGGATCGCGCAACTCTTCAGAATAAATAAACAGCTTAGATCTTTCCCTTCACTTAAGAAAACATTCACCAGATAACAGATCTAAACATTCCATAAAAAAATATATAAAATTGTAATATTCCGGAATGGAAATCAGCAGATTTTTCTCCACTGAAATGTTCCTTTGTCGGAAATATGAAAAAGGCTATTTCAGAGATGGAATAAGTGGGAATTTACCGGATATGTCACCTCTAAAAAGAGGATGAGATCTGGATGCTAGCTAGCCCCTTCTTAGGCTCTATCTATAGCTATGTAAATATTCCTCCTTGGGAAAACTCAGGAAGCAAGAAGTAAAAATGCATTTCCAGCCATGCATGCAATAAAATACTGAAATGAACTCTTGGATCCCATAGATACAGCAATAAAAATTCTAAATCCAATAATAGATATGAAACAAAGCAAACTAGGTGGGCTAAACAGATCTCCCACTACTAGTATTGCCCGGAAGTGCTAAAACCCCAAGATTGCAAAATATCATAGTTGCTGCTTGATGGACTGCGCAGTCTATGAGAGGTTTTATACTTAGAAAATGAAGGAAACAATAGATCTACTCATATTTTAATCAAAAATTCTCAAGGAATGAGATCTAGTCTCCTTATACAAAAATCAAGACAACTCGGCAAGGGTTTCTTGTCAAACTCTCTGAATACAAAATGTAATATTCAAAAATTTCCAAATACTCACTGAAAAATAAAGCATGAGATTGTAAGAGGCTGATATAAATCTTATCTGATGCATATCCTTCAAAGGCTTCCTCCCATGAGAGAATGAACCTCTCAATCACAAGGAAAAACCACAAAGAAGCCACCAAACCCTGCAATGAAATCTGCCTCCAAAAATAACGCAGTTCCCAGCTACAACTGCACTGGAAACTCTAATAAGTGTGTGGTCTGATACCACTGATCTAAAATATTCTCCAATACCCTCCAAACATATCTCTGGATGAAAGGAAGTCTCCCTCAAACAAAATATTAGCTCAGAAAGTGGGATTTCAATCCCTTCCACTACTGCACCCAGCAACACTACACAAACTCTGGAAAAGTTGTGCTGATGAAGATGGTTGAAGCTTGCACCTAAAACCTGATGTGAAATGTTGAATACAAACTATCCCAATGAGCTCCTCAAAGGAAAGAGGTGGGATTCCCGCCCGGGAACACCCAAGTGCTAAACAGCACCACTACTCTTCTGAACAGCAAGAGCAAGCAAATGTCAAGAGAGACATGAATAATGATCTAAAACATGAAGAAAAATTATCCCATCCTCTTCCTCATATATAATACGATTTTTATTCTCCTTGGGCCCACCTAATTAGGTCTCCTCTATCCAAATATTCTCTTCCCTCCAAAATTGTGTTATTCTTCCTAGGGTTTCTTCTCCTCCAAGACTGCGCAGTTGACCAATTCAAAGCAGCTGCATATTATCCTTGTTCACACATAGAGGTGTTTTATTGAGCTTGAAATAATGTCTCCTTTCACACTTGGAGTGTTTTTATCCTCCTTAGGAGACTTATGGGATTTTCTACCCATTTATTTGCCGACTATAGCTGCTGCTAACTCTAATGTTCCATTTAGCTTGGAAGTTAAAAATTTGGAACATTACAGTCCTCCCCTCCAAAATATTTTCTTGTCCTCAAGAAAATGCATAAGGAGAGAAAAATATCTCCCCTCCTCCTCATGTGGCCTCCGTCAATAGCCTCCATCATTGCATCAAGAGAATCTGCCAATAAACTTTCATTCAATGCTTCCTCCCAAGGGTGCAAAACCAAAGTGCCCGCAACAATCAAAGGTGGAAAGTGTGAATGGAAACATGCTAGCTGTATCATGGCCTCAACAAAGTAGGAGTGATGATCACCATGGTCAATGGGTGCCTCCCTCATCCATGCAATCATCAAAATGAAGTGAGTCACCCTCCAATACGGTAACTCATGAAAAGTCTCTTCCACCTTGTGCTCATGAAATGAAGGTGGGCTGAATAAGTGGACATGATAGGCAAGAGGGCCTATCCCACACTGTCCTCCTCTCCACTCATGATAAGTGTAGAGGGTATGTTGATATTGGGCTGAAACATAATTTCCCTCCAATGGAAAGAAGAAGATTGAGCCTCCAAAGACTCTTCCTCCAAGGTCATGAGTCATGCCAACCCAAACCATTCCATTCAAGATGAATGGAACATCATCACCACATTGAGTTCATTTAATTTTCAACCAGGGTTGGTAAACTGTTGAAGTGTGGTGCACT
>JAXQQM020076683.1:0-13085 GCA_034641835.2 Pinus albicaulis | reverse complement strand
ACAATACTCCTCACAAGTACTCAGTACTATCTCATAAAGTTACACACAAACTAGCTTGGTTTTGAACAAGTCACAGGTTCAAAACACATCCACTAATTGCCTGCCTCTATTGCGCAATCAAGGCTGGTCTAATGAGATATCCAAGGTTCGAATCTCCTTGGCTTGACAGCGCAATCATCATGGGCAATTCCTCCAAGTGTGGTGCAAATCTCATGCACAACTGATGTCACAACTGATAGTTATCTCAACCCTTTCATCTACCTCTTTCACTGGTCTCCACTGAACTGTCCATGCACTGTAGTGAACTGATGTGTTCTTGAGTTGAATAATGAGTTAATAATTAGTGAATTAAATAATATTTAATTCACTCCACTCATTACTAGTTGATTAGCTAGTTAAATTAATCTCAACTAGTTCAACTAAGTTAAACCGAACACAACTCCACCAACTGTCTCATCAACTCCACCAAACTTCTGCCACTGAAGTCCTAACTGAAGTCAACCATGCATGAGCTAACCAAACCCCAAGGAATAGCGTAATTCCTCTGTCAGATGCATGAGCCACTTCTGTAGCTCGAACTGAAGTGCTCCAAGAGAGTAAATTGAAGTTTAGAGTCCAAATATTATTAAGGGTAAATAATATTTGACTTCCCTATTTTTAGGATAGGCAGTCTAAAAATAGACTTCGACCTATAGGCCAAAAAATAGAGGTCCATCTATTTTTACCAACATGACCAATACTCCAAGAATAACATACTGCAACCCCTGGACCATGCTCCATATGTCTAAAAATAGACATAGTCTAAAAATAGACTTTGCGCCAGAATTTGCCTGCGGCCCACTTAGTGAAGGCGACTTCATTTCACTAAGCTCCATCATCTTTCTATTTGCATTTTCAACACAATAAGGGACTATACTAGTAATATAGGGACCTAACATGTTTTTGTGAGGAGGGCTTTTGCGAGATATGCGGGATGCTGCATTGTCTTCTTAAAGACAACGGCTAAATCCTCCGATTCATCAGATTTCGTTCCTGATTTCAATCTTGGACTCCAGATCTCCCGGCATATCTAATACATATATTACGGTGAAAGAAGTAGACAGAAATGTAATTCATGTTTCCGCCTTTAAGCATCATAGTTCTGGAGAGTGACTGCATTAAACCAATGACAACAATTCTGTCCAAGTAGTTAACGTTCGCCGAATGTTACCGCATGTAGAAATTAAAAACACGTATTGAATAACATTGTCATGCTTTTACTCAGATTTTACCTCGGATCCACGTTAAAACTATCCCAAAATTTTTATTGATAACCAGTCAATGTCGTGATTTATGCATTCGATTTGAGAGAACTGTAAATTTGTATTGACATAAGATACTGCTAATGCGTTCAAACATTTTCCCAATGTCAACAAGGATTTTAGGAAAGAACAAAGCACATATTTCATTTGATTGCTTGAAAATGTTCCAGTGACAAAGGAATCATACTGAGTAGCAGTAAAATGCATTTATTGATATTCAACACTGACATGAAACACGTAATACATTTGTACATAAACTCATTTTTTTTATGTTACAATTCAGAAACATGCAATGTTTTTCTCTTACGCATAATTTGTTTCTGTAGGTAAAAATATAATACTACACAACATCATATTTACATAGTTGTGATGTGATGCAACAAAAATATAGAGGCTCTCACGATTTCATACTTTTTATTCTCTCAGTTCATTTGATTGTAAATGAAAATGTATTTGTGATGTTCTAAGATTGGTTTGGTTAGTAAGAAAAATGAATTGTTTTCACATCCGAGTGGGACATCCATACCAAACTATACAGTGAAAAGAAGATATGCATCATAGCATGATGACAATGATAAAATATCAAGGTTACAGATATGTCTTCAAATATACAACATCATCAAGTTCCAAGAGGAATGGAGCTGAAACTAACCGTCGCTTGTTGCAGAATGGCTTGACATCGAGGTCATTGGCATTCAGGCTTGGCATTGTTCTTCGCATCAAGGTTTTGCAAATACTATCAGTAAACCTTCCGTTGGAGGTCCTTTCACGCTAACTGATTATGATTGGAAGCCTATTATAGATCGTGAATTTCATGGGCATTGGACCTTGATATATTTTGGAATTGAATAATTTTAGGATTAACCCAGTCTTTATTACCATCGATCCCTTGTGTGATACTCCTTCACAATTGCGTGCGTATCTGAAAGAATTTCATGCAAAAAAATAATGGGGTTGATTGGACTTGTAAATGCAATAAGGCAGGTAGCACAATTGTACCGTGTTTATTTCAAAAAAAATGATGAAGAAGGATCAGATTACCTTATTGACTGTTCACATAATATGTAAGTTAATCAGTATCACAATCTTTGTTAAAATGGTTTATGATGTATTGTGAAATGTTGTCTTGCATTACCTCAATCAGAAAATGTTTGATGGGTGTCATTGTTAGAGTCAAAGTGAAAATGTCCATCTCTTTTAAATGGATATTACTGCTTCAGTTAGTGGGCAATACCTTATCAACCTTTTTTTTCTTGTCTCCTTAACAATGCTACTTACATTCTAGCTTGAAAAATAGAAAGAAGACCTGTAAAGTGGTTTGAAATAATCTCTCTAGTTGAGAGAGCATTTTCAACTGCAGAATTACTTTGATCTTCTTACTTAAATTGGATAATTTACCGGTTGGTAATTCATCTTTACTAACAGTCAGCCAATCCCGGTTTTTTTCAAACTCAAAATCATTCTTTGGCTGAATTATGTCAAAATTCCTAAAAAAAACATTGCTTCTTAGATTGTTCAATCTTTACTTTCATAAGCCTTGAAAAATCGTTTGCTCCACAGTAGAAATCCACAATCGTGTCACCGTTTTGTACATACCAATGAAGCCTATCAACAACCTCTTGCAATTTATCGACTTTAGTAAAATTCCAACCAAATGATGTGTAACGCATCCCATGTATAAATGGTGCAAGATAAACCTTCAATTTACTCTTCCATTTAGACATTTGCAGGAGTATATATGGTTCACAAACAGCTTTAGCATCATCAACGCTACCACCTTCTTCAAGCTTTTTCAAAGCTGACTTGATAGCCTCCACTGATCCCTCGACTTTTCCTTGAGTAATAGTTTTATCCAAATTCCTCATATTGTAACTCCTGTGTGTTGAAGGAACTTGGTGCTTTGCACACACATCATCTAAATTTATTCTAGCTGTTTCTCTCTCAATTACAGCCATAACCGAACTTTTGACACCATTGTCAGTAAAAGACGAAGGCATGGCGGGCTTTTTTTTTTTAACTTCTGGCTTAGAAGAAGATAAAACCTTGACTGTTTTACTCTTAGCAAGATCCAAATCTTTGGTTTTTGCTCTCCTTCTAACTTAAACTTTTCCTTAGCTCCAAAGTAGAAAATTTATCTTCCTTCTTCAATGAAGAAGGTATTTCTTTGTCCTTTTTTACTTTCTTTGACGAATCAGAAGGTCCACGAACTTATACAAGTACTTAATGGATCCTAACATGGAATTTGTGAGAATGTTTGGGCTCGAGTATAATGTAGAGCAATTGACTGATGCTATAGCTTATGAAGTTAAGAAACACTCTAAATTGGATTGAAAGAATGTACGGGTACCCCATGGATCCTCACATGGAATTTAGGAGAATATTTTTGCTAGTGTATAGAACAAATAAATTGATTGATGCTATGGTTTATGAAGTCAAGAAACACTCCAAATCATTGTGAAACCTTCTGATTCAAGAATATAGGTTTTGGTCCAATTCAGAGTGACGGTATCTAAACACCACTTTTAATACTGAGAGGCCTTCATATTCATATTCGGAAGATGTTAGCTTATGAGTTCTTATCTGCCGAACGCAAATGTTGTAGGAGTTCAAACGTGGATATTATGATTTTGAATATGAAAAATACCACAATAACGGTGGTAATAGGTTCAAGAAATTTCTTCCCTATGTTGGCCACATGTAAAGAGACTGCATATCAAATGGTGGCTAAATCTTTTTAGCCTTCAAGAAACAATTTCATGACCAAATTGTGAGTTCTTAAAGTCTTATGATGATCTTTACTCTTTGAGATAATCTTCACTGCTGTTTCAATTTTAATCCTAAAGAACCCTTGCTGTTCACCAAGAGAAAAAATTGCTTCTAAAAACTCCCTTTCTCCATCATTTACCTCTTCATTTTACTCCCACAACAATTCCATTTCCACTCATTTTTTCTCCATAAAATCCCTCAAAATACCTTCATCTAACCTTCAAAATCATTAAGATCCCCTTAAAACCTCATATCTCCCTTCTATTTGGTTTTAATTTCCCTCCTTTCATCTATCGGAACCCTCATTTTGGCTTAAAAATCACTGTTTTTGGCCTAAAAATCCATTTTCTGCACTATGAGGTTCTTAAGCCCCTGAGGGCTTATTTCCTCTACCACCCCACCTTCACATGACCCAAAGCCCTACAATCGGGCACTAAAGGCCTAAAAACCTCTTCCAGAACCTTATTTTTCTTTGTTTTTCATAAACCCGACATTATGATTTGAAATGGATCTGGATCGTGGATCTAAACAGATCAATGACCATCGGGCCCCATCCTTCCGCCCGATCGCATACCTTTCCCTTTTCCCCTTTCAATACATCTACTCTTCCTTTTAGATCTCCACCGTTCGTTTATCAAATCTAGCGAGCGGGATTAAACCTGATGAACCTCATTCGCCGTTTAAACCCATCCACTCCGTGACAAAAATGATGACGTAACCATGGACCCCACTACTTCTTCTGCCAGCGCAACTCTTCATCCATCGCGTGTGATCCGCACCGTTGGATATGCAGCCTCCAATCCGATGGTTGCCTATGCGTTTCATGTAATTTTTGCGCCCGAGAATTAATGTTTCAAAATTGCACGATATGGGTGGTTTTGAAAGGGACGTGTGTCGTGTGATCTATGGAATCACGTTTTTTCGACCAAAATCATAAACTGCCCATACCCCGCGCGAAAACAATTAATGGTTTTCCAAAACCGCCGCCCTCCTCAAATGAACATTTTCGGGCTTTTAATCTTGGCCGCCAATCTATGAGATCAAACGAATCTCATTATATCGCGACCCCAAGTCATTTGCCTCCATCTATTCTCTAAGCAATTCCATCAAGCGATATTCATCGTTGATTATCCTGATCCAACAGTTTTCGTTCATCCTTGCACTCAAACCTCCATTGACCTGGTTAGCTGCTCTGCCAGGGTTTTTTTTTCCCGATTTTCTGTTGCATTCCTCCATTCGCACAGCTCCAAACCACCTCCACATGAACCCTCCAAAGCAATCTTTACCATCTCCGCAGGATTTCTTAATATATTTTGTGTGTTTTGCAGGGTTTTAATGGTGATTGGCTCTGTGTATTTCCATAGTCACAGACAGGTGATTAGTTCAGTCCAAAATGACGATTCTGTGATTTATATCAATGAATAAGGGAACCAGCATGGTTTCGGGCTCTCAAAAATATCAAGGGATCACAATCTTCGATCAAGTTCATAGAAACTCTCCATCTGCATAAAGCCACCCATGCCACCGAAACAAAACACTAAAGTGTATCGGAGTGAAGAAATTAAGGTTAAAGGTGATTAAAGCCAAAGCCCGAAGATCAGGTTTTAATCCACAGGTCAAAGGATAAAGACAGTATGAAAGAAAAAAGACCCAAAGACACAGATTAAGGCTAAATTAAGCCTAAACACAGTTCAGAAACAGATTAAGGTGTTTTAAGGAAAAAACAGAAAAATATATCAGTAAGGAGGCCTCCACTGCCCCATCAGAGGCCAAAAATATCCTCTTCAGCTACCAAAGTGCCACCCGTAGCCTCAATAAATCAAAAGAAGGCATAGTTATTGCCTATTCAGTGATATTTTGTTTAAAGACAGCCAAAGTTATTTCCAGCCTGCCTAAAGAGTTTTAAAGTCAACAAAATATGCCAAGTAGCTTAATACTTAATGAAAACCAATTAATACAAAGGAAATATCACAAAACTTCTCTATTGAGCCCCTCAAAGGCTGAGAAGCATTAACTTATATTAATTGAACCTAGAGACCCTTCATTCTATTCCACCTCCTCATTTTCTTATAAAATCTCCTTGAGGAGCACATTGTTGGTTGTTGGATTTTGATGTAATACTTTCTGCTCGAACTTTCTACATGTAAATAGTTCTCAGAGGTTGTTGAAGCTCTGTTTGTAATTAAAGAAGTTAGGTTGAGAAAAGAAGCTGTTGCTGTACTAAAACATTGGACTTGAAGTATGTAACTGGATTGACATCAATACACAAGCTGATTCATGGGATCCTGGTTTATACCATTGGTGATGTGCCTCTCATTGTACTTGTTTTCCTTCTTTTGTTTTCCACAAAATTTTCCATTTTTCTCTGATAAAGAACAACAAATATAGAGCTAGGATTTACTCTTACAAGTACCCTACTCTCACTGATAAGCTTTATCTTTATGTTTTCCTCCTTTGTGTATTTAAGAATGATTTAATACAGTCCAAGCAGTTAAGGAATGTTGGTGAGCCCATGTCTTACTGTCTAAACTTTAAACATTGTTCTTGAATGATATTTTCATTACATGCTAAGTAGAGTTGGACTAGGAAAGTTTATGGTTTGCCCTATCTTCTAGTTCTTTCTCCAAAGGTTGTTCGAAAGTTTCCCTAAGAGTGTGCTGAAAGTAGGCCTAGATTTTAATGATATCTTACTTGATCCTAAGCTACACTTTGTTTTCTTATATGTTTTCATCCTTTCTGAAAGTAGTCATGTGGATTACTGGATTGTTTGTCTGATAAGTTAGCTTTAATACAAGCTTGTCCAAAGAAGTCTATGGTTAGCCCTGTCCTTGGCTAGTTTCAAACAGTTACTTAAAAAGGCTTTTCTTGTTTGGAAAGTTGATAAATCCTTGTTGAAATTATTGGCTTTTTCCACCTTCACAACACTTTTAATATTCCATTCCATAAATTAATCCAAAATATCCTTTGTTATAGATGACTTGCCCCATGGACCACTCTTGAAATTGTTGCACAATTAAAACCTTTTGTGACTCCATAGCCCAATGGATGAAGTGTAGTTTCAAACCTATCTATTAAGTAGACAATGATTATTCACACCTTGACTCCTCTGAAACCTTTTTCATTTCAAGACTTTACTCAATTAATTTCATGCGACTAAAACAAACAAAAAACCTTTTTTTCTTAATATTTATCCTAATATCACTAAAAACCTTAAAAGATAAATCAATCTTTGCTCTTATAGAGAGATCCCTCTGCGCCCTCGGAAGACTAGATCCTAGAATCCAAAATTGGTTTTTGATGTAGTCTACTGCGGCGTTTAGTATTGTCCTCTTTGTTAAATTACGAGACCTAACTTCTTGGAATATGCATTTATTTTAAAATGCCGTGACCTGAAATTTTTAACCCAATTTTGAATATTCAACAATTAGAAATTCAGATGATATATACTTTGTTGACAACCAATGTAGCTTATTAATCAACAATATTCTGGACCAGTTGCGTCTTTCACTTTTGACTAATAAAAGATTTCAATGGCTGATTTTTGCCCCCAAGTATTAACTAGTGATAACTAAATTAAGTATCCTCCTTTTAACCATGCCATGATTGCATGCAATTGGTCGTTGATGTAGGAATTTTGTTATGAACCAAAACCTATAATAGTAATGACATAACCACAGATAGAACATGACACCTCTCTTACGTAAATCGTCCTTAAATACGAAAATCGTCCTTAAATCTCCCAACAGATCAGAATTTTTGATAATTGCATTTGGGTATGAAAATTTTTCCTATAAACCGTTTGACACATGCAAAAAAATTTCACTCCCATATGTTGCACATGAATATTATTTCTTTGAAAGGAGAACTTATATTAATGCCCATAAACGTTGGAAGAATGTTGAATGGTATTTGGAAATGCACAAGGTGTAGCACCTCAAGGGAGTTCGTAAGCCATCTATAAAATAAATATTATAAGATAAGTAAGGGCTATAAACTAATTAATCCAACATGAAATAAGAAAAACCAACACACTACAGTTGTGAGATAGGAGTAAAATATTCCATCCAAATACCAGGCGATGCACATATGGTTAAGCCTTACTCTCTCTTAAAGGAAATCTAATGTAAACTGTAGTGCCCCTCTGTAGTTGATTGGCAGTAATATGACATTAACATTTATTTAGGCCTAAGGCCAAAACTTTATTCTTTGAGGACCTCAACCAGTGTTCATGAAATACGAAGTTTCATGGGCATGGCAAGGTATTATCACAGATTTGTCGAAGGGTTTTCAAGGGAAGCAAGCCCCATTACCGAGCTCCAAAGAAAGAAAAAAAAATTCATTTGGACTGAAAAATGTGAAGAGGCATTCCAAAGGTTGAAGGTATTATTAACGACGGCACCAATTTTGAAAGTGCCAGATATGGAACAAGAATTTTTGGTTTGCATTGATGCCTCCAAGCAAGGGTTGGGTTGTGTATTAATGCAGGAAGGAAGAGTAATAGCATATGCATCAAGAAAACTTAGAACCCACGAAGAGAACTACGCAACCCTTGATCTAGAAATGGCAGCAATTTTTTATGCACTAAAGATTTGGAGACACTACCTTCTAGGAAGGAAGTTTGAACTTAGAACTGACCATCATGGGCTACAACACATATTCACTCAGGACCACTTAAATGTAAGGCAAAGAAGATGGTCGGAGCTGATCAGTGAATATGATTTGATATTACTTACATAAAAAGGAACAATAAATAGGGTGGCTGATGTTTTAAGTAGGAGGCCTCAAATATTTTCAGTGATTCCCTTAAAGACAAATTTGAGGGAGAAGTTGCTTGACTTGCAATTTAAGGACACCTAGTACAAGGAGGTTAGCAAGAGTTTGAGGGAGGAAGAAATGAGAATCCCAAAATATGAAGAATACTCCCTTGATAGTGATGGACTTCTACGATTCTGGGGAAGGATATATGTGCCACCGAATGAAGATATACGCCAGTTGATCTTGAATGAAGCACATCGTGCAATATACATGGAATACCCGTGTGTTAAGAAGATGAGTGCAGACCTGAAACCACTTTTCTTTTGGAAAGGAATGAAGAAGGACATTGTAAACTTTGTAGCAAGATGCTTAGAGTGTCAGCGAGTAAAAGCGGAACATAGACATCTAGCAGGGTTATTGCAACCCCATGAGATACCAGAATCTAAATGGGAAGTTATATCAATGGACTTCATGGTGGGACTACCAATGACCTCAAGACGACATGATTCCATATTTGTAGTGGTGGACACATTAACCAAAAGTGCCCATTTTATACTAGTTAAGACTACATATAAGGCACCAGAGATAGCGAGAGTTTTTATTGGTGAGATCGTAAGATTACAGGGAGTTCCTAGGAAGATCATATCAGATAGGGCAGCAGTGTTTACAGGAAGGTTTTGGACCAGTTTCCAAGAAGCCTTGGGAACCCAATTGAAATTCAGCACTGCATACCACCCTGAGACAGATGGTCAAACAAAGAGGACTAATCAAATCCTCGAAGACATGCTACGAATGTATGTGATGGACCAACAAAAGAAATGGGAGGAGTTTTTACCTTTGGTGGAATTTGCTTACAATAACAGTTATCAAAGTTCCATCAAGATGGCACCATTTGAGTTCTTGTATGGAAGATCATGCAGAACACCTCTTAGTTGGGACCAACTAGAGGACCGAGTATTAATAGGGCCAGAAGTGGTGCAAGAGATGGAAGAACAAATGACTATGATTAAAGGGAGGCTAAAAGAAGCACAAGATCAACAAAATAGTTATGCTAACTCTCATTGAATAGATCGAAGTTATGAAGTGGGAGATAGGGTATTATTGAGAGTAAGGCCCCAAAAGAGCTCTATAAGATTTGGAAAGGGAGAAAAATTGTCTCCATGGTTTGTGGGAACTTTTGAAGTTTTAGAAAGAAAAGGGCCGGTAGCATATAGACTTGCATTACCTCCATCCCTAGCACGTATTCATGATGTGTTTCATGTTTCTGTTTTGTGTCATTATATTTCAGATCCATCACATGTTATTGACTTAGGTCACTTGCAGGTTTCAGACGAGGGAAAGGTGATGGTCGAACCAGTTCACATATTGGACCAACAAACTTTGCAGCTTAGACGACGATTATTGGACCAGGTTAAGGTCCAGTGGGACAATTACAGTCCTAGTTCAGCCACTTGGGAGGATTCCAAAGAGATGCATCATCGTTTCCTTATCTATTCCAAGGACTTCAAGACGAAGTCCACTATTAAGAGGGGGTGTATGTAGTGCCCTACTCCAGGCTACTGACAGTGTTATGAATTTTAACATTATTTAGCCCTAAGACCCGCACTTTATTCTTTGAGGACCTCGGGTTGAGGATCCGGACACATGACTCTATTATTAGTGGATGTGATGGTTATGTATGTCTTTATTGATACTATGATGATGATAGCATTTATGGATATGCATGTTCTCTATTGATATCATGATGATGATAAATTTTATGGATAGATATGTTTTCTATTGATGTTACAATGATAATGTCTTTGATGGATATGTTAATTTACCATTGATGTTATGATTATGATAAACATGATGGATGTGTCCCATATGTAGCTACTTACATTAGTTCTGATTCAAAATAAACAATGATGTGAATGACTAGGTCATGATGATGTTTCTATTATGATAATGACTAACACTGAGAACTTTGTTACTGATGATTATTGAGTATGACAGGAAACCACCAAAGGCACTCGCATATGATGAATGGATAACATCTGGTTTGATAGAAATTAATATTTTGTCTTTGAAATTCTAAGTTCAGTTTGAAACTTGTTATATATATTACATATACTCTGATGATATGTCAGTGGTTGCAGGAACATGTTAGTTTCTTGGCCGAATGACTCACATATGGGTGATGGGGTTGTACAATTGGATGGAACAACATGGGAGGGGTGGAACAGTGTTCCTGATCTCACCCGCTAGCACTCCCGCCGTGACTTAGGCTGGAAAGGTCAAAATACCTTCACCTTGAAGATCACGATGTCGTGAGGACAAGTCCCAAATTTGGTTCGCTCACGAGGATTTTCTGGGGGGCGCACATCAAGGCGGATTCCTTGATCCCCAACACCATTAGTCTCACTATAGCAGGAAACATACGAGATGATAGGGGTCTCTAGCGTTGCACATATAATTTCCCCTCGTAACCACTGGATACTTGAAGGGCAAGTGGTGTGGCACCCTTGGAATTTCAAGAGAAATTCTTGAAGGGCACGACCGACTTGGCACCCTTGGCATCAAAAATAAATTCTTAGGCATGGCACCCTTGGAACTTTGAATGGAAGTTCTTGAAGGGCATGAACAACTTGACACCCTCGACATCATTAAAGAAACTAATAAATATAATCAATATATGAAAATCCAACTAATTCATATCAAGTGACATATGATGTTAGAACCAAAGGAATTAAATCAAGAATAAAACTTAGGGTAAGGGAGGAATAGGAAGAGATAAAATATTTTACCATGATAACTCTACCCTTTCCATGTTAAAACAAAATATTAAGTACATAAGACTTAATTAGGCAAAAGGGGGAAAGAGGGACATAGAGTTAAGTATAAAGATTTATTAAAAACTTCATTAAGAGAAGAGGGTGGTGAATTAAAATAAGATTAATAAATTAAAATTTGAGAAATTTAGAGAACTTCCATGTGGCAAGAGCCAACATAAGAATATTCATCTAAAAGGAAAATTGAGGTAGTTAGGGGACCAAATCTGAGACTTATCAATTAACTTCAGTAATAAACACAAATTAAGGAGTAGAAAAGGGGGAATCAAGAGACAACTAGGAGAAGAAATAGGAAGTCTTGTTGGGTTGAGGAAAATACTATTTTAAATGAATAATTAAGTAAATTATTTTGGAGAGTCTGGATGAGAGGGTGACACATGGGTGGGTGAATAATCAAATTTTGGTTTAATAAAAAATAATTATTTATGCATGAAATTCCAAGTGTCACCTATGAAGCATTCTATAAAAGAAAAGGAAATGGAAGGGAAAATCACTTTTTTTTACCCTGTTGTTGGATGGAGGAGATTATGTCATTTTGAGTGGTTACGAGCTATAGTTGAGTTTGGTGAGATAGAGTATTATAGAGAGGGGACTCTTGAGCCAAGAGAGGCTCACCTCTATCAGCTAGCACATTCCTTCATTGTACAACCCCATTGCAGCTCGAGGGTCCACGGGGAAGAAGAGTACCCAAGGAGTAGGATGGCAGGTCAACCGGTGGGTCATTACATTCGGATTAAGCAACATTTATCGCCGCAGTTATCCCCAGGCAACTTTGCGACAGCTCCAGAAGATCAGGGCTATCACCCCGATCCCCAATCCCTCTATTTAAGCTGTCTCCTTGCAAGCTAAGGGAGGTAGACCCTATTAGAAATGAAGAGGAAAAGTCCAGGAGACACCGCTAAAACACCAAATACTTGATATAATGAACGAGGTTCAACAGATCTAAATTAGATTTCACGTTTAAGACCAGTGCCTTGTGGAGTCAAACAAAATGTCGTTATACAAGTTGTAAACAAGTAGGTGATGATTAACTGCTGCTTATTAAAACACGATTGATCACAATGATATTTAATTGAAAATGCCACAACCATGAATAACAATAACATGAGAATGCCAAATGCTTGAAAGATTTCCGAAAAATAAGATATTCCAATTATAACCCAGTTCGAAAATCAAAATATTCCACAGTCAAACTTTAGAATAAAAATTTTAGCACATTTGACTAAAGAAAATTTATAATTTTGTATTTTTTTTGTATTTTCCAGATTTTTAAAATTTTTAAATTTTGAAATTTTTTTTTATTATTTTTTATTTATTTTTTATGTGAATCTAAAATTCAAAATCAAAATCTAAGACTAACTAAATGTAAAAAGGCTCTAATTTTAACAAAATTTAAACTCTAAAGTTAATCTTTAAAAAAAAAAAAAAATTA